>JANAVB010020048.1:0-37041 GCA_029216955.1 Iris pallida | reverse complement strand
GCGACGACCTGACTTGACACTTGATAGCCTTGAGCTAGTAACTTGAACTTGACTTGAACATGATAATATGAACCCGTCTTAATAATTCTTGATAGTGGCCCGTCGAGGCGCACTCATGACAAGTGACAAGTATACCTGACATGACATGTATAATCTTGATTGATGTTGCGATGGCTATTCCTGTCTTGCTAGTGTAACTCTTGCCTTGATCCCGTGGTTGATTGTGCCTGTACAAGCTACATGTCTCGTCTTACATCATGTCTAGGACATGGGTTCCTGGTTACCACGGTCAGGGATTCATAATAAATCTGACTAGGTTAATGACTAGATTGATCAAGTAGTTCATATAGAGAGATTTCCAATTACAGGCGATTCCATTATCCCGACCACACCTGTGGACTTGTAGCCTGCCGTCGCGTAGGACACATTTCTAGCACAGTTATGTGTTGCACTTCTTGAATCATAAGCACTAAAGTACACCAGTAATCTTGATAAATCTTGTAACCCTTGCCTGGATAACCTGGATAGTCTGTAGGGCTTGTGACTGTGGGAACATCTCATTGCATCTTGTTAGTAACTAATCTTGTGATAACCCTAGTTATCTAAAAATAGCAAGCCGTAGGACTTGATTGGCCGTACTTGAATGAATTATCTCATGATTAACATGAGAATTATATTCTATCTCTTGTTCCTCCTACTACAAGCTAATATTATGTTAACTCAGTCTCTCATGTTATTTAACTATGCTCTTTTATCAGTTCTTCTTTTATTATATGCTGGTTTTAGTTCCTAAGTGGAGCCTCCCTTGTGGCACTTGCTCTTTCTGGGGTCTGACCCAGCTGGTTTTGTATGGCCAGATTTTGGAGTAGCACCCGAGGATCTACCCGCTTTCCAGCCAGATGGTGAACACTAGACGTAATCCTGGCAACGAGTGGGTTTCTTATTTTTCTATCCCACTCTATTGTAAATTATTCTTTTGAGGTGTTTAGCCGCCGAACAAGTATTAACTCGTGTTAAAATTTAATTTCTGTTTGACTAAGGGTTGTAACATAATTGACAAATCCTAGGGTTGATCATGTATGACTTAACTCTTGCTAGTCTTCATATTTTGTATAACTAGCTTCATGATCATATGAATATGTAATGTTTGGGATGCCTTACTTTGTATGTCTGATGATCTAACATCTTGTAACATTTACTTGCTTGCTTGAGATTGAGACACCAGGTTTGTTCTTGACCAAAAGAGACTGATGGCTTGTAGATAAACCTTCATACATCTAGACAGTCGTGACCGTATTGCGAGGTAGGTTTTACTTTAATGTACGTAGCTGGCTGTGTCTGTCCCCCGCTCTTCAGTATTCTAGTTCTGGACATGATACGGTGTAAGTGGTAGCCCATACAGGTTTTGTAAATTAAGATGTGTGAGGGTTTTACTGAATAGATGTCTCAATTAGCATTCTTCCTTGATCTCTACTCGTGTTTTCTAATCTTCCTGAAACCTGACCTGATAAGGTGCTTCTATCCTTGATCAATCTTGGTCCTTCCTTATTGTTCCTCATGTTATTTTCTTCAGTGGCATTATTCCTGATCCTACCGATCAGCCGGGTGGAGCACCTCTAGTGAACCAGCAGCAACCTGGGGACCAAGTCCAGCACTCTGGAGCAATATCCTGAGTCATGCATTCTGGGGATCCAGAGCCACCAGTTCAACCAGCCCCGCCTGCAGAGCCTGACAAAAGAGTCCTGATGGGGACTCATCCGGGACTTGCTTGCATCACAAGACCGTCGGGGTGATGCCCTAAAGCAGAAAATACAAGATGCTATGGACAGAGTTGGCTATCAAGGGAACAATGTGGCTAACAACTTCAAGCGCCTGAACCCTCCTTTATTTGACGATAGTGAAGATGCTATTGCAACCGATGCTTGGTTACAGGATATAGAGGTTATTCTAGAGGCAGCTCGGATTCCTGTCATAACCCGCACCCAGTGCAGGGGCACGAGACCGTGGGTACGTCCAGTCTATGCTGCAGTGTCGGCAGTAGAACGCTGTCCTAGGTTACAAACATCTAACACAATATAAATATACATGTACAGTATATACACTCCAATTGGAGGACAACACAGAAGGTACAACTCAATCACAAATCTAAGATAGATAATAGCATGATAAGATAGATATAAAATCCTCAAAAAAAAGATACAACTAGAAGGAAATAAGTCTTAGTGTTAAACAATACTACAACAAACATCTGAATAATACATCTCAAAAGCCAATACAAAAAGTGAGATAAAGCCCTAGCAGTCTAGCCTAGGCAATAGGGTATGTTGACACAAAATCACAGTCAACCAAATATTGATACAATTGACAACATGATACTTATAATATTTCAATACGACACATGAAGACTGAATTCAGTACAAGCCAGCCGACAGCTCGCACCTGCAATGCTTCTTAGTTTGAGTCTGTATTTTACATTTTTATTTGAGTCTAGACTTATGTAAACTAAGCTGTGCTGAGCATTTTGAGACTTAGACTACAACTATACCTCAAACCAAAAGCCCCACCAAACATCCAAATAGCCCATTGGCCCATTGGACCTATTCTGTGGTCTGGAGACAGAGTTCGGACCGAACTCTGCCTCCACACAGAGTTCGGGCCGAACTCTGCCTCCTAAAATCCAGGACCCTAATTTTTAGGGTTGGCTGGATGCAAGTTGTCCAACGGCCAAAGTTTTGAATATTCCAACCAGAATTCTAGCCGAATTCTGCCTGTATGGTATCCTATAAATAGGCCATGAATTCTCTCATTTTCAATCATCCAATCTTCTTTTCTCTTCTCTCTAAAGCCTTATACAAGCCATACCCTTCTCATCTACTAGCCACAAGCTCCCTAAGCCTCAAATTGCTCAGTACTTTTTAGTTAGGAGTTTGTGCAAGAGTTCAAGAAGTCGCTTGGAAAATTCCAAGCATCGCCACTGCGATCTCTGTAAGAAGTTGACGTGCTCTTCTGAAGAAAAGACACGGGGTGTAACTACTATTTCACAAATAGTGGATTTAATCCTGAGCTAGAGTTCTCAGGCCTGGACTAGTCCTCCACGAAGGAAACCAGGTTAAAATCGGCTGTGTTTGCGTATGCTTTCTTGCACTTTACTATTTCCGTATTTACTCTGATTATTTACTGTTGGTGAAAGATTTTAATTTTAATTGGACATTATTGTCATAAACTCTATTCACCCCCCTTTAGAGTTGCCTATTTGTTCTTCAATTGGTATCAGAGCTCTGTTCTCTCAACAAGGACTAACATCCTAGAGCTGATCCATGGCAACCACACAATCTATGATTTCCAATCACGGTGAAGGGCAATCCACTCATAGGCCTCCCCTATTTGATGGAACTAACTACGCCTATTGGAAAACAAGGATGAGTTTTTATCTCAAGTCGTTAGACTTCGACCTGTGGGCCATTGTCACCGATGGTTACAAAAAGCCCGCCAGGATAGTTGTCAATGGTGATCTCGTTGAGAAAGCCCATGACAAATATTCTGACGAGGAGAATAAACAGGCGAGTCTAGACGCAAGAGCTATTAATGCTTTATTCTGTGCTATAGACAGGAATGAGTTTAACAGGGTCTCAACATGCACCACCTCTCACGAAGTATGGAGACTTCTAGAAGTGACGCATGAAGGAACAACTCAAGTGAATGAGTCAAAAATAAGTCGTCTCACTCAAGAATATGAGGCTTTCAAGATGAAGCCAAATGAGACGATCACACAAATGATTACAAGATTCCTCGACATCATCAACCCCTTGTCTTCTCTCGACAAACAATATACAAATCACGAGAAGATTCGCAAGATACTTAGGGGGCTACCAAAAATTTGGAACCCTAAGGTGACAGCCATCATAGAAGGAAATGATCTCAAGACTATGTCCATGGAGACTTTGATGGAAAAGCTGATGAATCATGAGCTTGACCTCAAAGACTTCGAAGAGTCTGCTCCTAAGGCAAAGGAGATTGCCCTTAAAGCTCACCGACGAAGGGCTGATCCTGAATAGACGGATGACGATAATTCGGAAGGTGAAGATCAAGCTCTCCTTGTCCGCAACTTCAAAAATTTCCTTCGCTTCAATCGAAGAAAGAAGGAACCACAAGAAGATAACGAAGAAGAGCCAACATGCTACGGTTGCAAGAAGACTACGTAGGAACAAAATCGTAAAGCACAATACTCTAAGGGGGGTGAATAGAGTAGGCAGCAGAATATTGCTAATTAAAAAATGTTAGCAGCAAGATCACAGAATAATAATCACAACTAAGTAAAGTAAAGGCAGAGATAAGAATGCAAACGCAAAGACAACAATGTATACTGGTTTCCCTCTGTTGAGGACTAATCCAGTCAGTAGAACTCTTGCTACCAGTTGAATCCACTATTGGTAAACCGCAAGTTTTCTTTCGAAGTCCTTGCAACTTCTACAACGCGAGCTTTGATACGAAGAACTAGTCCAACTTCAAACGTGAAGAGGTATTCTTCAATCAAGCCTTCTGATTACAATCTCTCAGAAACTTCTAGACCGTACCGCACTGGCAAATCGACTAGAGGATTGTAATTGGCTTGGGATCTGAAATTTAAAGCTCAAGAAAAACTCTTTGGAAGACTGAATGCTTTAGATAGAGAGAAGATTGAAAGTGAATGAGTGAGTTGAAAAGATCGAAATCCTTCTCTATTTATAGGAGTTCCAAAGACAGAATTCTGGCAAAATTTGGGCAGAATTCGGGCAGAACTCTTTGAGAAAATCTCGATCAAATCCGCAACTGCAGGAGGACCAAGTTTAAAAGAATTCAAAAATCAAACGGCCACCAACCGAACTCTGGCCGAACTCTGGCCGAACTCTGGCCGAGTTCTGTCAGGGTTAGGTCAGGTTTTAAAAATTAGTTTTTGATGATTTTTGGAAACCTTTTTGAAAACCTTTTTGAAAGCTTTTGTTTAAATGAATATTCTTCAAAACAAAGGATATTTTTAAAAGTATTTTAAAAACATTTTGGAATAGCCTATTTGCCAGTACGACTCGGTGTACAACGTATTCCTAGACTCATAAAATAAAAAATACATTGCTCAAAGGAAATACAGACTCGAACAGGCAAACATAGCTTCGGTCTTGAACTGTGTAGATAGCTGTTCTTGTTCATGTCCAAGAGTCCGATACATTCTGACTAGCTTCATATATCGAGACAGAGTTTGATCAATTATTAAAATCAGGTTGACCATATGACCAATGGGCCAGCAATCTCCTCCATTTTGATAATTGACAAACTATGAATGATATAACATTTAAGCTTGAAATAAAATAAAAAATTGTTCATGTCCTGCATTTTCTCAAAAGAAATGTTAAAGAAATGTTAAATCTTTATTTTTCTCCCCCGTTGTCACTTAGCAAAATAATTGCAAAAGAGTAAAAAAAAACTCCTCCGCAATCAATGCATAAATAACAAACAGTGAAGAAAACACAAGAAAATAATCATGATAAATGATGGAAATAGTAAAAAAAAATTTGCATAACATCACAGGCATGTATTTGTACTCAGGCAGTTTATAATAAATAAAGAATTATATCACAGGCAGTTTATAGTAGAGAAGCAGATAAAAAAATGCTAAGTAAATAAACTGATGTGAATCATAAACCAATAAAGATGCAGATAAAGATGTTCAAATGACATCAAATAAAACAAATCTAGTACAAGTCCTCAAAAAAATACTGATAATAAAGTCTGAAAATAGAAAAACTTGGAATGTCGGAGCATTTCCAAGTGTACAGTAGATAATGTCTAAGTCTCAAAAAGAAATATATCACAACTCCTCATCATCATCATCATCATCGTCATCATCAGTATGACGACCAGCATGTCCAGAAGGACCAGCTCCAGAGGTACCCGCGCCAGAAGGGTGAGGAGGAGCGCCAGTGTAAAACTCACCGACATAATCACGAGGAGGAGCACGGTCAGAACGGTACCAATCATATGCATTACCGGGCTGGAAGTAGGCATGAACAGCCTCATCCTCACAGCGGTAACCAGAGAAAACTGGATCTCTAGGAATGGAACCGGCTGAATGTCCAATCTAGGCGAAACGAAGATCAGCTAAGGAATTTGCAATCGCCTGATAACGGGTGACATCGCAGAACTCACGTTCGCGAGCCATGTCCGTCATCGAGACGTGCAAATCTGAAATGTGCTGGTGTATGCCCTCAAATGTCATAGCATACTGCTGAGGAGGTGGAGGAGGTAGAGCAGTAGCAGGAGCAGTAAGAGGAGCAGATGCAGTCATACTGCGACGAGATAACTTGAGAACCTTGGGCTCAGGGTCTTGAGAACAAGTAGATAAATCAATGTCGAAATGCTGAAAGATGCGTGGAAGAATCATCGCATAAGAGAGATTTCTATCTCTTGCACGACAACGTCCCATCATCTGAATAATGGTCTTAGGGACAGAAAATGGAATCCCCTTAAGAATGTGACACATAGCAGATAATTCAAGAGACGTGACATCATCCTTCGAAGTAGACTTTGGAAGGAGAGTGGAATAAATGATACGGTGCAATTCATAATTAAACAAGTTCAAGTTGTTTGCCTTGAACATTCCAGAGCGAACTCTATCAGGTGCACAAAGTTCAGCTTTGAAACTGGTAAGTATCGTGCCTTCGGGGAAATCAAACTCAGTGATGTCAACAAGCGGTTCACCTTCATTGGGAATACCAAGGATCTCCGCTAAGAGAACATCATTGAAATTGATATCTAATCCTCCAACACGTGTGCTTACATCAAAAGTGTTTAATATGATATTGCAGTAAAACAGTCTAATGGCATTAGTTGCTACGGGAAAACAGAGTTTAACAAAATGCTGTAACCCTAATGCCTCAAAGAAATGGCGATGATCAGGAAATACAGTCCACTTGATGGGTGCGCCTGTGTATATGGATCTCATGGAGAAGTCTCCATACCACAGTAAGGATTGGTCTAGGGTTTGAAAGTAAAACCCGTCGAACGCGCCTTCGCTAGATTGGACTGACAAAAATAGGGAATTAGTGGGTGGATCCGAAGATGAACCTTCCTCACTTGGGTTGGTTGTCTTCTTCCTCTTAAAGGGGTTGAATCCCTTGGGTGCCATTTGTACAAATAAAAGGAAATAACACGAAATTGAACGGAGAGGAAACAAGGAGTTATACCTCCCGAGATTGGAGTATGTTGTAGAGAATGAAGAACTCCGCACGAATCCAAAGTTTGGATTAATTTCACCACTTGGATTGGAAGAAAATGGGTGGTGAAGAACTAGGGTTTGGGGTTCTCCTCGTGCGGCTGCTTGCTGCTGTGATGTGGTTTGGAAGCAGTGAGGAAAAAAGGCTCTCGGGTTCTTGTTATATAACCTGACACCCTCAACCGAACTCGGGCCGAATTCGGTCCGACTTCTGGCCAAATTCGCCTGGGTTTGGTTTGGAACACTTTCTTTTTCATTGGCTCATTTCAAATATTTAATTCAAAGATTAGTAATTTCAACCTTCATTTAACATAATTAATATTATTTTATAGATTAAATATCATTACACAACGACTATTTCAGATTAGCTGTAGGAGTACTGTCCCAGCTGGCGGAGGTTCACCGGGGAACTCTTAAGTACCGCTTCGCTTCAACCGTAGTTGTGGTGACAGACAGACTCTTTATTGGCTTGTCTCTAACACAGTTTTTTGCGTATTTGAAATATAATCATAAAATAAAATTAATTAATATTATTGACGTCCAAAATTCCTAATTCTCGATGTAAATAATTGAAACGATCTTCTGCTAGAGGTTTTGTAAAAATGTCAGCTAATTGATTCTCAGTATCTATGTATACAAGGTCAATATCTCCATTTTGATGATGATCTCTAAGAAAATGATGTCTAGTCTCTATATGTTTAGTACGAGAATGACATATAGGATTCTTAGTCAAATTAATAGTGCTCGTGTTATCACAGAAAATGGGAATATGCGTATAAAATAAATCATAGTCTTCCACGGTTTGTTTTATCCACAAAATCTGAGCACAACAATGTCTTGCGGCGATATACTCAGCCTCTGTTGTTAATAGGGCTACATAATTTTGCTTTTTACTAAACCATGAGACTAAAGCCTTGCCTAAGAAATCACATATGCCACTGGTACTTTTTCTATCAACTTTGCATCCGACAAAATCTGCATCCGAATAACCAGTAAGGTCAAAGGACTTAGTTTTGGGATACCACAAGCCAACAGAAGAAGTGCCCTTAAGGTATCGAAAGATACGCATAATTGCGCACAAGTGTGATTCCTTTGGATTAGCTTGAAAACGTGTACACAGGCAAACACTAAACATTATATCTGGACGACTAGCAGTTAAATAAAGTAAACTACCGATCATACCTCGATACTTACGTGTGTCGACCGGCTTGCCTTGTTCATCAATATCAAGCTTTGTTGAAGTTGCCATCGGAGTGCCAATAGGTTTGACATTGTCCAGATCGAACTTCTTTAGCAAATCTTTTATATACTTGGCTTGATTTATGAACGTCCCATTGTCAGTTTGTTTGATTTGCAATCCGAGAAAGAATTTCAGCTCTCCCATCATGCTCATCTCAAACTCATTCTGCATACACTTAGAAAATTCTTGACACAGAGATTCATCAGTAGATCCAAATATGATATCATCTACATAGAATTGTATTAAAAGAAGCTTACCATTAAAGGACTTAATAAAAAGTGTAGTGTCAACCTTGCCTTTTGAAAAACCGTTGTCAAGTAGGAAAGAGGTTAGACGATCATACCAAGCACGAGAGGCTTGTTTCAAACCGTACAAAGCTTTCTTCAACTTGAAAACATGATCAGGGTTTTTAAAATCTGTGAAACCTAGAGGTTGTGCTACAAAAACTTCTTCTTTAACAAAACCATTTAAAAATGCACTCTTGACATCCATTTGAAATAGTTTGAAATTATAAAAACATGCAAATGCACATAACATGCGAATGGATTCTAATCTCGCAACTGGGGCATAAGTCTCATCGTAGTCGATACCTTCTTCTTGATTGTATCCTTGAGCTACGAGTCGAGCCTTATTAGGAGTCACTAAACCATTCTCATTAAGTTTATTTCGGAATACCCAACGGGTGCCAATGACCGGATGATCAATAGGTTTGGGAACAAGTTCCCAAACTTGATTCCGTTCAAATTGGTTTAATTTCTCTTGCATAGCATCTATCCAAAAATTATCACTACATGCTTCATCAATAGTTTTTGGTTCAAGCTGTGAAATAAATGCAACACTAGAAACAATATCTCTACTGGATGTACGAGTACTTACACCTTTGGTAATGTCACCAATTATCAAATCCTTTGGATGATCAGCCATAAATTTTAATCTTTTCGGCAGACTCTAAAGGTAGCTGGTTCCTGGATCTTCTCTAGGAGGATCAGCTAGTGCTGAGCTGGATTGAGAATCAGCTGGAGTTGAGCTTGGTATAGATGTATCTTCGTCATTGTCATCGATAATCATTTGATTCAATTCATCAAAGGTGACATTGATTGATTCTTCGATGATCATGGTTCGTTTGTTGAAGACTCTGTATCCTTTGCTCTTGGCCGCATAACCTAAAAATATACCTTCATCGGCCTTTTCGTCAAACTTTCCCAAATTGTCTTTTGTATTAAGAATAAAACATTTACAACCAAATATTCTAAAATAAGAAACTGATGGAATTCTATCAAACCATAACTCAAATGGAGTCTTCTTCGATTTGGGTCGAATTATAACTCTATTGAGAACAAAGCAAGCTGTATTGACAGCTTCATCCCAGAAATATTTGGGTAGATTAAACTGGTTTAACATTACTCTGGCCATTTCGGATAGAGTTCTGTTCTTACGTTCCATAACTCCATTTTGTTGTAGAGTCCTAGGGCAGGAGAACTCGTGTACAAATCCGTGTGTGTCACAAAATTGCTCAAACTCTGTATTCTCAAATTCGCCACCATGATCGCTTCTTATGCGAGTGATCATGTAACCTTTTTCATTCTGTACTTTCTTATAAAAGGCGACAAATTCGGATAATACATCATTCTTGCGTGTCAAGAAGTATACCCACGTGTATCTAGAGAAATCATCTACAATTACGAAATCATAAAGCTTACCTCCGAGGCTAGCAACTCTGTTAGGACCAAATAAGTCCATATAAAGTAATTGTAGAGGTCTAATAGTACATACTGCGTTTACTGATTTGAATGTGGATCTGGTAGCTTTGTTCTTTTCACATTGACTGCATACCGAATCCTTCTTGAATGTAATGTCCGGTAAATCGCGTACTAGCTTCTTTGTGGATAATCTCGATATTGTGTCCATATTTGCGTGACCGAGTCTCATATGCCACAGATGACTCTCATCGCTTTTAGCCATTAAGCATCTACCTGAAATGTTAGTTTCTTCCAACAAATAGAAAACATATATGTTGTCTTCCCTGATACCTTCAAAGATAGTATTACCAGTTGAGCTATCAACTATAATACATTTGTCTTTGCCAAAGTTGATGCCATAACCATGATCAGCCAAATGACTTATGCTGAGTAGATTATGTTTCAACTCGGTAACCAGACAGACATCTTTAATAACAGGATAGGGAGACTTACCAACATCACCGATACCAATAATATACCCTTTCAAATTATTACCGAAGGAGACATAACCTTCCTTCTTCTTCTTCGACAGTGTTACAAATAATGTAGCATCACCGGTCATATGCCATGAACAACCGCTGTCGAGGATCCATTTGCTTTTAGCATGTGAAGGGTGTTCCACCTACAAAACAGTTTGTAGATGAAACTTTTGGTACCCATTTCTTGTAGGGTCCTGAAATGTTAGCTTTTGGTATCCAAGCATAAATATTTAAATCAACAAGCTTTCTGATTCTACATGCAGATAAAATATGACCAATGAGGCCACAATAATGACATTGTGCATGTCGAGTGTTGAAAGCGGAGTGGTGTGCATGGTTGGTAGGTTTAGGTTTTCTAGTATAGAAGAAAGCATACCTATGATCCTGTTTGGGCTTAACCTTTTGGGGTAAAGGTTTGATAGGGTTAGGTCTGACAGTGTTTGGCTTGGGAATGTTCCGATTTTTCGGTAAGTGACACGTATTAGAATAGGAAGCAGCAGGCTCAGGCTGTTTTCCTAACCTAATTTCCAATCTTTTGGAAGTGTCATACAACTTAGTATAATCAGAGGTAAGTATTTCCATTCTGATTTGTGCACATCGAAGACTTTCCTTCTCTATAGAAAGTTCTTCCTTGATTTGGTCAATAATTTTGTTTTTCTCTTCAGATGACTTGGTAGTCTCGTGTAATAAGAGCTTTATAGAAGAAAGCTCACCAGACTCACTAACATTATTTCTAACCTCAGCTAGTAGGTCGGTAAGTCCACCTATTTCACCTTTGTACTCTTTGAGTACCTTTTTAGAGGTCTGATACTTGCTACGCAGTTTTCTGTAATCAGTCATCAGTTCACTGAAGGCATCTCCTAAATGCTCAAAGGTGAAGTCATCATAAGTATCAACTACAGGTTCAGTAGATACCTGATCGGATGCCATAAAGCATACGTTTGCAGCGTCTTCTGATTGTTCGTCTTCTGAGTCGCTGGCTTCACTTTCATGCCATATGCTGGTGTTGGCATACTTTCGTGATGTTGATCTTTTCAGGTTCCCTTTTTCATACCTGTTGCTCTTCTTGTTTGATGATGAGTTTGTAGGACAATCCTTCTTCATGTGTCCCTTCTTCTTGCAGCCGTAGCAGACAGCATCATCTTGATACCAGTTGTTGCTGCTGTTGTTTTCTTTGGCTCTCTTCTCATATCTCATGAATCTATTGAATTTCCTTGCAAGGAGTGCTTGATCTTCAGCATCAGATTCACTGCTGTCTGAGTCACCTTCAGCAGCTTTTCTGTGCTGAGCCTTGAAAGCGATCGTCTTCTCCTTTGGTACAGGCTCTTCAAAATCTTGTAGCTCCAGTTCATGAGTGAGTAGCTTACCCATGAGTACTTCGAGGGACATGGTTGTGAGGTCGTTCCCTTCAATGATTGTAATAGCCTTTGGAATCCAGTTCTTGGTAAGTGCTCGCAGGAGTTTGCGAATCTTTTCATGGTTACTGTACTCTTTGCCTAGGGAGGACAAAGGATTTACAATATCCAAGAATCTTTCGAACATCTGAGTAACTGTTTCGTTGGGCTTCATCTTGAACACCTCATATTCTTGAGTAAGTCTGCTGACTTTTGATTCTTTGACTTGAGTCGTGCCTTCATGTGTGACTTCAAGTAGCTTCCACACTTCATTAGCCGTTGTGCAGATAGACACCCTATTAAATTCAGTTCTGTCTAAAGCACAAAATAGAGCGTTAATAGCACGTGCGTCAAGACTGGCCTTTTTTTTTTTCTTCTCTGTATATCTGCTATGGGGTTTTTCAACTAAAACTCCATCAACATTTATACGAGGTGGCTTTTGATAGCCATCAATAACAATAGACCATAAATCAAAGTCAAGAGATTTTAAGAAGAAACTCATTCGTAATTTCCAATAGGTATAGTTTGTACCATCAAACAGTGGAGGTCTGTTTGTGGCCTGGCCTTCACTTATGAATTTCACAGTTGCCATGTGTTGTGCTGTGATCTATATAACAGTTAATTAAAATGAATAAATAATTGTACTGTTACCTTTGCTTTACCTGTAACACCCGCTCTGATACCAATTGTAGGAAGGAAATCGTAAAGCACAATACTCTAGAGGGGGGTGAATAGAGTAGGCAGCGGAATATTGCTAATTAAAAAATATTAGCAGCAAGATCACAGAATAATAATCACAACTAAGTAAAGTAAAGGCAGAGATAAGAATGCAAACGCAAAGACAACGATGTATACTGGTTTTTCTCTGTTGAGGACTAATCCAGTCGGTAGAACTCTTACTACCAGTTGAATCCACTATTGGTAAACCGCAAGTTTTCTTACGAAGTCCTTGCAACTTCTACAACGCGAGCTTTGATACGAAGAACTCGTCCAACTTCAAATGTGGAGAGGTATTCTTCAATCAAGCCTTCTGATTATAATCTCTCAGAAACTTCTAGACCGTACCGCACTGGCAAATCGACTAGAGGATTGTAATTGGCTTGGGATATGAAATTTAAAGCTCAAGAAAAACTCTTTGGAAGACTGAATGCTTTAGATAGAGAGAAGATTGAAAGTGAATGAGTGATTGAAAAGATCGAAATCCTTCTCTATTTATAGGAGTTCCAAAGACAGAATTCTGGCAGAATTCGGGCAGAACTCTTTGAGAAAATCTCGGTCAAATCCGCAACTGCAGGAGGACCAAGTTTAAAAGAATTCAAAAATCAAATGGCCACCAACCGAACTCTGGCCGAACTCTGGCCGAGTTCTGTCAGGTTTAGGTCAGGTTTTAAAAGTTAGTTTTTGATGATTTTTGAAAACCTTTTTGAAAGCTTTTGTTTAAATAAATATTCTTCAAAACAAAGGATATTTTTAAAAGTATTTTGAAAACATTTTGGAATAGCCTATTTGCCAGTACGACTCGGTGTACAACGTATTCCTAGGCTCATAAAATCAAAAATACATTGCTCAAAGGAAATACAGACTCGAACATGCAAACATAGCTTCGGTCTTGAACTGTGTAGATAGCTGTTCTTGTTCATGTCCAAGAGTCCGATACATCCTGACTAGCTTCATATATCGAGACAGAGTTTGATCAATTATTAAAATCAGGTTGACCATATGACCAATGGGCCAACAGACTAGACACGTCCGAAAAGACTGTCCATTCACAAAGAAAAGCAACCGATATGAGAAGCCATACAAGAAGGCTTCCTCAAAGAAATATGCCAACACAAGCATTTGGCATGAAAGCGAAGCTAGTGACTCCGAAGAAGAAAAGGACTCTCCTCAAGACACCGCCAATGTTTGCCTAATGGCTACATCCGACAAGGTAACAAGCGAAACTCTCGATGATTTCACGTTTGATGAACTTGGCGATGCATTCAATAATTTACTCAATGACCACAAGAAAGTTATTGGTAAATATAAATACGCCAAGGAGAAGATCAAAAGTTATGAAGTCGAGATTCAAAGACTCTCTTCATTGCTTGATAATAGTAGAGACACTTCACCCACGAAAGTCACAAATGAGGTATCTAAGCTTAAATTAAGCCTACATGATGCCGAAGCACGTATTGAAAAGCATACACAAGAGATCACAACACTCAATACTGAGATCGCTGAAGAAAAGAATAGACACAAGATCTCTATCACTAAGATTTATGGTTTGAATACTAAGATTAATGAACTGCAGGCTGTCTCTAAGAAATTAGAGACTAGATTGGGAAAACAGATTGCTCAACCTCAAACCCAATCACATGAGACATACACAAAGCATGACACTACTCATACTAGTCAACCACGTCATCCACCTGCAGCACGTAATCATGCTTATATGTACACCCACTTTCATAAAGCACACAAACCACATGCACGTAGAAATAATTCTCATATGACACATAATCACCATGCTACACATAGATACAATCATCACTATGTTGCACATAAACAAAATCACCATCATACTACTTATGGATATAAACATCATCATGCTCCACACCACTCTTACCATGCTACATATAGACATTATCATCATACTCCACACCACTCTGCATATAGACATCATCACCATGCTACTCCACACCACTCTATATATAGACATCATCAACAAACTCCTAACATAAATAGGAATGCTATTTGTACTTATTGTGGATTACGTGGACACATTTTACCATAATGTAGAGTTAGGAGATTAGTAGATAGAAACATATATGCATGGTTGCCGAAAACTAACTTTTTAGGACCCTCAAGAACATGGGTACCAAAGGTCACATCTACTCTTGATGTAGGTGGACCTTTCCTCCTCAACTAAGAGTAAGTGAATTCTCGATAGTGGATGCTCACGACATATGACAGGAGACGCAAATCTTTTCACATCACCATCGATGAAGAGGGAAGGGAAGATGTCTCTATGCTCACAAGGATGAAAAATTACTATGGCACCAGCGTCTTGGTCATGCCATACTATATCCAGGCTATCGACCGAAAAGCTAGTTAGAGGCTTGCCCGATATCACATTCAAAAAGGACACGGTATGTGCCGAATGTGAATTGAATAAGGCAACCAAGTCCTCATTTCATTCCATAAACTCTGTAAGTACTACTAGACCCTTGCAATTACTTCATATGGATTTATTTGGCCCTAGTAGAGTAGCCAGTCTTGGTGGAAAACTCTACGTTTTTGTTATAGTTGATGACTTTTCTAGATTTTCTTGTCCAAGAACTCCTCAACAAAATGGTGTTGTGGAGCGGAAGAATAGGACTCTTGGCGATATGGCTAGAGTCATGTTAAATAAATTCTCTCTTCCGAAATATTTTTGGGCTGAAGCTGTCAGTACAGCGTGCCATATTTTAAATAGGGTGGTTATTCGTCCTATTACGAAGAAAACACCCTATGAGCTTTGGTTTAAAAGAACTCCAAACGTTTTATATTTTTGAGTTTTTGGTTGTCGATGTTTTATCCTTAACACCAAAGACAACTTAGGCAAATTTGATGCCAAAGCTGACGATGGTATATTCCTTGGCTATGCGGCCAAGAGCAAGGGATATAGAGTGTCCAACAAACGCTTATTAATTGTGGAAGAGTTTACAAATATGACTTTCGATGAGGATAACAGTGCAACAGCTACTCTTGATGATGATATTGAGCCATCAACTTCTACTCCAATGAATACCACCACTGAAACCAACTCTCTGGAGGGCTTGCCAAAGAAATTCTCTTTCAAGCCGTCACATCCAAAAAATTTGGTTATAGGTGAGGTTTCACGCGGAGTAAGTACTAGATCATCATTAAGAGACTCCATTGCTAGTATTGCCTTCATTTCACAAATTGAGCCAAAAACATTGTAGAAGCTTTTAATGATGAATTTTGGATTTCTGCCATGCAAGAAGAACTCAACCAATTCGAGAGGAGCCAAGTTTGGGAACTTGTTCCTAGGCCGGTAAATCACTCGATCATTGGTACTAAATGGGTTTTTCGAAACAAAGTAAATGAAGATGGTTCAGTTACACGCAACAAAGCTCGTCTAGTAGCTCAAGGATACAACCAAAAGGAAGGTATCGACTACGATGAGACGTATGCTCCTGTTGCGAGATTGGAATCTATTCGGTTGCTTTGCGCATTTGCTAACTTTCAAAATTTTAAATTGTTTCAAATGGATATTAAAAGTGCTTTCTTGAATGGATTTATTAAGGAGGAAGTTTTTGTAAAACAACCCCCAGGTTTTGAAAATCACAAATTTTTCGACCATGTTTTCAAGCTCAAGAAAGCGCTATATGGCCTCAAACAAGCCCCTAGAGCTTGGTATGAACGGCTAAGCAATTTCTTGCTTGAAAAAGGTTTTTTAAAAGGGAAAATTGACACTACACTTTTCATAAAATCTTTCAAAGACACTATTCTCTTAGTACAAATTTACGTGGATGATATTATATTTGGTTCTACTGATGAAATCCTCTGTCAAGATTTTGCCAAGTGTATGCAGACCGAGTTTGAGATGAGCATGATGGGGGAGCTCACTTACTTTCTTGGACTGCAAGTCAAACAAACATCAAATGGAACTTTCATCTGTCAGTCAAAGTATACAAAGGACATGCTGAAGAAATTCGACCTTGACAATGTCAAACCAATCAGCACTCCAATGGCTACTACAACTAAACTAGAACCAGATGAAAGCGACAAACCTGTGGATCAACGTAAGTATCGAGGTATGATAGGCAGTCTACTTTATTTAACTGCTATTCGCCCTGATATTATGTTTAGCATTTGCCTGTGTGCTAGATATCAAGCTAATCCTAAGGAATCACACATGACTGTTGTTAAGCGTATCTTTCGATACCTTAAGGGTACGATTACAGTAGGCCTATGGTATCCCAAGTCAACATCATTTGACCTCATTGGTTACTCTGATGCTGATTTCGCCGGATGCAAGGTCGACCGTAAAAGTACGAACGGCACGTGTCATTTATTAGGAAAGGCTCTAGTCTCTTGGTTTAGCAAGAAGCAGAATTCTGTCGCACTATCCACAACAGAAGCTGAATATATTACAGCTGGTCGTTGTTGTGCACAAATTCTGTGGATGAAGCAAACACTTGAAGACTATAACTTATCTTTTATGCATATTCCTATACTTTGTGGCAACACTAGTGCTATAAATCTCACTAAGAACCCCATATGTCACTCACGTACGAAGCACATTGAAATACGTCACCACTTTTTGTGTGATCATCAGCAAAATGACACTATTAACTTAGAATTTATTGACATCGATCATCAGCTAGCAGATTTCTTTACCAAACCACTATCCGAAGAGCGTTTTAACTTTCTTAGTCGTGAACTAGAAATTTTGGATGAAGCTATTATTCATTAAAGTAACCTGCGTAAATATCGATTATGTCTTGATTCTTTATGATGAACTTGCTATGGGTACAAGCCGAAAGGGTCCTTCTGACAACAAGGCGTAAAAGCCTAAGCAACACGATGCACTAGTCCTCAGGACTATCGCTAGCTGGGATCCGGCCCCAGCAGCTACCCCATGGCAGCTTCAAAATATTGAATTGTGGCATATTTCCTTGTTTATTACATGGTCTACTTTTTATTTATCACATGCTAAAATTCAAACTTTCAAACTTCACTTTGATTTAGCGTTAAATTTTTTTGCTATTCGCTACATGGTTTTCTCATTTTATATTTGCATCTACTTATTATCGTATTTTTTAGTCTCTCTCACTTGATCAAACTTGTTTTTAGCCTGATTTCTATTCTGGTTACAGAAACCAGAATTCGGGCCGAACTCTGCCTTACCCAGAGTTCGGGCCAAATTCGGTCTCGCTGTTCCAGAACCAAAAGCAGCCTCAGCCGCTGATCAGATTGTGATCCAATGGTCCACATTTGCTCCGACCATTCGAACCCCTACACTAAAAACCGGGTTCCCCTCTTTTCTCTCCTCCATTGCCACCTTCTAAACTTCTCCAAACTATTTTTCTCCAAACCCTAACCCTAGTTCTTCCTTCCTAGAGCATATTTTTTCTCAAAACTCAAGGAGAAGGATTCTCTCACCATTCTCCTTCATCTTTCATCATCAAATTGAGGTATATTTCCACACTTCTCTCCATCTAAATTTTCTCAATTTTCTTTATTATTTCATGGCTCCCAAGTTGTTCAATAGGGGGAAGAGACTTCGAACCGAGGGTGCGTCCTCTTCGAAAGCTCCTCCTCGTGTTGAACGACCAGTTGAACAACCCAATCAACAACCTATTCACCCGTTGTTCAACCCACCTCGTCCACTCGACCCAACACATACGATGACCGAATATTTGTATCACTTGACGCTTCCAATGAGTGGTTTAGCGATTTTCGATCACGTCCGGTGTATGCGGGTCACCCTATAAATTTTACTATTTTTTTACAATATGATTCACTTTTTTATGGTATTTGTCTTGATGAACTTGTCACTAACAATTCGGTTATATATCTCAATGCCATACAAATGTTTTAGTGCAACCTTACTCACAATGATACACATATATTTTCGTGGGTTGCGGGCATTGATATTTCTTTTGATGATTTCGACTTGGCCGAACACCTTGAACTCCCGGAGCCAAACTCATGGGAAAAACTTGTTGAATCTCGAAAGTTTCAATTTCCCGATGGGTCATCCCTAGAAAGCTTTAAGGACGACTTGTGTACCCCTAACATACGTCCTCGCAAGCTTCTCGCCAAGTTTCTCAATCCTTACTTTTATGAACTTTATCGGATCGTATTTAACACGATTCTGCCTAAAGCAGGATCGACCGATGAGGTTACATACTTTGAAATCTCTGCTTTGTATCACCTCTATTTTTATGTTCCTTTTAATCTTCCACGTACCATGATGGACTGGATGATTAATGCTAGGAAGAAATCAAGATCCTTGGTTTATGCTCTTTATCTTCCTATGCACTTTCGTGCTTTTCGTGTACCTCTTGATGAGTGCCAGTTTCTATCTGCCCCTACCTTCCTTTCTAAGGCACGATGGCTTCAGGCAGCAGTTGGCTCACCTGTTGTGTCCGAGCACTCTGACGATGAGCCTGACGCCCCTCCTCTTGGACAGGATCCTCCTCCTCCTCCTGCTACTCTTGAGTCACTCCAGACTATGCTCCGCGATCGATTCACTTTAGATAATGATCGCTGGACTCAGCTTGACTACCGGACTACCCTGCAGATGAGTGCCATTAGCAACTCACTGTACGATATTCGGTACTCTATGTCCCGGTATCCTTCTATGCCTATTTTCATGGAGCGGGACCCTGCTTGCGATGGATACCGTATCGATGACCCTTGGGTTATCCGCTACCTGGATTCGGATGCGGCTTTCGTGGACCCTCATCGTTCCTTCACTGATCCATCCGACGATGCTGGACCTTCACGAGCTCGATGATGGATGTGGATTTCTATTTGCTGCTGCTGAGGATCGTAGTTTATGCTTTTATGCATTTTTAGTTGATGTAGTTGTTTTTATTTCTGTACTTTGGTTGTATTGGAACTCATTATGTGACTCTTGGAGACATTTTATTTTGACGTTTATCAGTTTATGTAGTTTATCATTATTATTTCTGGTGTGCTTGCCAATAATTATTTCTGGTTGTTTGATAAATGCCAAAAGGGGGAGAAATATTTTGCTATATTCATATTACATCATCATATCATTTTTCTGGCTTTGTGTATCTGTGCTTTGGGAAAAGAATGTTTTTATCAGGACAACAGGTTCAAAGCAATGTTTACGGGGGAGCTATTGCTAGCTCTGCACTTATTACGGGGGAGCTACGCTGCTGCTTTTTAATGTGTCCAGGAATGAATATTGAATATACAAATATTATTTTATCAAGTATCAATATGGGAGAGATTGTTGACACAAAATCACAGTCAACCAAATATTGATACAATTGACAACATAATACTTGTAATATTTCAATACGACACATGAAGACTAAATTCAGTACAAGCCAGACGACAGCTCGCACCTGCAATGCTTCATAGTTTGAGTCTATATTTTACATTTTTATTTGAGTCTAGACTTATGTAAACTGAGCTGTGCTGAGCATTTTGAGACTTAGACTATACCTATACCTCAAACCAAAAGACCCACCAAACATCCAAATAGCCCATTGGCCCATTGGACATATTCTGTGCTCTGGAGACAGAGTTCGGGCCGAACTCTGCCTCCACACAGAGTTCGGGCCGAACTTTGCCTCCTAAAATCCAGGACCCTATTTTTTAGGGTTGGCTGGATGTAAGTTGTCCAACGGCCAAATTTTTGAATATTCAAACCAGAATTCTGGCCGAATTCTGCCTGTATGTTATCCTATAAATAGGCCATAAATTCTCTCATTTTCAATTATCCAATCTTCTCTTCTCTTCTCTCTAAAGCCTTATACAAGCCATACCCTTCTCATCTACTAGCCACAAGCTCCCTAAGCCTCAAAGTGCTCAGTACTTTTCAGTTAGGAGTTTGTGCAAGAGTTCAAGAAGTCGCTTGGAAAATTCCAAGCATCGCCACTGCGATCTCTGTAAGAAGTTGACGTGCTCTTCTGATGAAAATGCACGGGGTGTAACTACTATTTCATAAATAGTGGATTTAATCCTGAGCTAGAGTTTTCAGGCCTTGACTAGTCCTCCACGAGGAAAACCAGGTTAAAATCGGCTGTGTTTGCATATGCTTTCTTGCTCTCTACTATTTCGATATTTACTCAGATTATTTAATGTTGGTGAAAGAGTTTAATTTTTAATTGGACATTATTGTCATAAACTCTATTCACCCCCCTCTAGAGTTGCCTATTTGTTCTTCAGGGTAGTCTTCTCAGCACAAACAAGATCCTCCTGAGGGTCCATGTTGTCACGCCCCGATTCATAGAGTCATTTATTCACATATTTTATCTCTTGGAATCGATCATCCTCGCTTGGGAGTGATGCCGTACAAGTCTGGTATTGCACTTGTACAAGGCAAAGATGGTACATAATTGATTTTCTCCAAATAGGAACACATTACAGCGGCAGAAACAGATAAATTGAATTTAATGAGGACAATCTTTCTTATTAAATAGAAATACGTCACTTCTCTATAGCAGTGGAGATAAAAGGATAACTTGAAGTCGCACAGAGATATATAGAACTTTATTCTCTTTATTGATAATTAAAGAAGAGTAAAAGACTTATATTAAAGTACGATGCTTACAACACTTCTCACTTTACATTGAAAGCCAACTGAACAATGCTATAGATTTACATTTGATACTTGGATACATTGATTATAACTCGATATACCAACTTGGCTTACAAGTCACTGGTACAACTAATTACAATGTTCCATACTTTATGCCATTTATACACAGAAGACATCATCTTGTACAAGGAAAGCTTCTACATGCCCAACAAATCTTCGATGCCGCGGAACCGATCAAGCCAATCTTCGTGTCAAAATATTCCAAGCACGAGCACCTGCCCACAAGATGTGGGTCAGCACATCATCTATGTACTAGCGAGCAGAATCCAACCCACTCGCCTAAACCAATATATAGTGATCGATTTTAGCAAACATTTAATAGAATGATCTTTCTACTTGGGCCTAGCATCAATTTACAGCTCTTGAGCAGAATTCATTGAAGTAAACATGTCATAACATAGTATAGAGTTTCTTTGTGTAAGGCATCATCTAAGCAACATTGAGTTAACACGTTGAGCATATTATGGAAATACTTCCTGGAAGGCATCTTTAGCATACTTGGTGCTATCGTTTAACAGGTTATGACAATATTCGAAAAGATAACATCTTATCATCGTTGGTATTAACATGTTAAGCAATCAAGTTGAAGTTAACAAGTAAATAACCGTATCATATTTAAGTGATTTCTTACCGATAGCCTATTCCTTAGCACCTGCATAAAAATACAGGATAATATGATATACTTACTCTGTCTGCACAAAATATTCGTTAGCATGCATCCTGACTACATGGTCGTTGGTAAAACTGCACCATAAAGGACTTTCCAGCAGGTATTACGACACACCATTCCAGGGTAGGATGCAAGCCTAGCCGAATGTCCCGTAATTCCTCGTGCCACCATAGCACGACCAATGTTTCCTCCCGGGTCGAATCGGTCCCAGCGCCCCAGGTACCGTTCGAGGAAACTTACTCAGACTTGTACAAGTACGTCCATGACCATGCAAATGCGTGTCGACTCGATAAACACAAGTACATGGTAAAAAAACTGAAAGTAAGCAGAGCCAACAGTTCAACATCTCGTCTCAATCTTGAGCCGTGTTCAACGACTATTCATTACCATCATTCTACTTGGTGATCTCCATGATCCCTAGCCTCATCATTCCTTATTTATTGATTCATTGCACATTTCTCATAACATTCCTCTTAATGAGGAACCAACAACATTTCATTCATTTCAAAGGAACAAGCAACTTTTCATTCATTTTATTGGGATAATTATTATTCAATTCATTACTTACACGAAAATAGGCATCATCTCTTTTCTTTACAACAGTTATACAGAGAGTACATGATTCAAGAGTCTCATTCAGTTCATTGTGTTAATAGCATAGCCAGTTCTTTCCGATGTATCAATCACACCGCATCTCATTATTCAAGTATTTCATTTGCTTTAGCAGTATTAAATATAAGGGAGAATGTTATCAATTCATTCCCAGGCATCAAATCACATTAGCAGTTCAATGTTCATGTGTTGTACATTTCAATAATTCTCAGCATAAGCATCGCTATTATTCAACAACTAAAACATGGGACATTTAGGGACAATTCGTAGTCTTTCAATACTTCATTTTATTAAGCATGAAGGAGTAAGGAGGAGAAAGGACAGTTCCACTCACATGCATAAAAGGGTCTTCTTATTCCGAACACACACATTCCCACTAAGCGTAGCTCCCCCAGCAAGCCATGCTACAATACCTATTCCGTCTAGCCAGCTAAAAGAGATAGAATCAGTCTCAATTCTCTTGATTCCTAACATAAGCCACGGTCCAACATTCTGATAGCATCCAACAAGCCAACCCAAATACCTCGTGCGGAGCGGGGCATTACTTAATATACCACTTAAAAATAGTTTCGTCCTCGAAACTTAAGGAAATAACTCATCTACTAGATTCACTTAGTCACAACGAGTTATTCATTCAACTTTAATTCAATATTCGGTTCATCACACTCGGCCATTCTGAAATAGCTATCCAACTGTACCACTTAATCCATCAACGATTCAATCCATCTTTCTCTTTTCTAAATACTTGTAACTTCTCATTAATTCACTAACATTTTTCTTGCATTTCTATCTTGGTCGCAACATATCACTTTGTTTGGATCCATACACATATTTTAGGCATCCCCAAAACATATGCATTTCAGCCAAAGTCCGTGCTAGTGCGATTCGATAAGCCACGGTATAACTCTCTTTTCTAAATCCAACTTAGCATCCTTTCAATTGACTTATTACTTTATTCACTTGCCACAATCACTATCTTCCAGGCCACAATACTTAACATCAGGGACAACTCGGGTAAGCTCTCTATCCAAGCATAATATTTCTATCATTTGGTCAATGGTCTAAATTAGAGCCAATCATATCAGGAGTTCACAACATACAATCATATTCCTTCCCAAATCCAACAATATTTCTCACCGAGGCAATTCATCTTTTCTAAAAGATATAATCCGATGTCACCTACTTTTGATTACCCGAGTCAGGATATAATTCTATGGAACAGTCAAGGTTAACCCAACTACCCGACTATAGATACCGATCAAGCATTCTCGTTATGAGCAATCAATTTCGTCTAAAGGAATAATTCACTACTCGACAACTCAAGTCTCATCCCACGATTCTAGTTCCCGCAATAGGCCGACACATAATCCTCAAGGGTCAAACATCTCTAAGGTTCATGTTGAAGCATATACTTACAACATATCATTCTTAGGTCATACTCATCACCATCTCTCGTTCAATACCAAAAGGTTATCCTACGGTCGCCAATGGTTACCCTATCATTCGGTCAAGTCTCTATGGTTAGCTATACCAACAGCTAAACCTTATCATTTAGGTGACTTTTCTAGAGTGGACGGCTACTAGGGATCATGCTAGTTTCTTATTCTCAGGCCAACATGCAACCAACTATTCGAGGCAACTCTACCCAAATCTATGGAATTCAACTCAGTCTGAACAACTAATCGCCATTATCGACTATGCCGATAATTGGTTATGCAGCCCTCGGTCGCTAGGGTCAAGTCTATCTATCCAGGGTCTTTCTCAAGGAAATAATTCCCACAGAGGCTCATTCTAGACTTACCCAACGATCGACTAAGATCGATCTATTAACATTACGGTCAACCCCAACCTGACATATGATTCTCATCGTTCTAATAATCCATCAAGTAAATTACCAATGATTCAATTTCTATTCTAATACCCTTGTACACACACGGATCTATATATCGAGGCTAACTATTTAAGGGTTATCGATTCCGATAGTCTTAACATAACTATGGAATCATACTATTCGGTCTATGTGATGAAGTCACACCACTAAGTCATAAGCCAGTAATCTATATCCCAACCGACAGCCATCTATACATCACACCATCTACCGACACTATCCAACATATTTCGTGATTTTAAATCTTATTCATTTTCCAGCCATCAAAATCTCATATGGACATTCTTAAAATTCCCTACTTCAAGGGTTGAGTAGTTCATTCCATTCAATCCGACAATTCATGTATCAATTAACCATCCTCTAGGCAACACCAGTATTCAGAGTCACTACTCATTATTTTTATGATACTCTTCAAATCCTCTGTATACATGTAACGACTATCCTTTGATGATCAAGATGGATTAACATCTATTACACCTTAGGGTCAAGGCACAGATTTCTAATATTCCTTTGGGTCACCGATAACATTTCCAAAACTTTCAGCTTAGCAACCAACTTTGTATTAGCCACATTTTATTTGCATCCAACCAATCGAAGTCAATATTCAGATATTCTAAGCCACAACATTCTCTAGCCAAATCCATTTACCCATAGCATACTAATTGTTTTACTAGTCTGAGTCATCACTCGACTAAACAATTTCTAACCAAGCCACCCGTTACAATTTCTAGAAATCTCGCTTCCCAGCATAACATCACCGTCAAGGGACAATCGAGTCATCAAGCAACAATACATGACTCCAGCTAAGTCTCGGTACTACCCATTACCTACAGATAGTCTTATTACTATCCTATGGAAAGGGTCAACAAACATCTCGTTCTGAGGTGGTCGAGGCAATATACCACTCAGAAACGAAGCCATCCTTAAACAATACCAACCCAGTTCTATTCCGGACAATCGTGATCTATAATAACCACAACACTTAGCCAACATCTCGGGTCTCAATATTAAAAGCCAATATTCTTAGGGTCTCAAAAGCACTAGCCATCACCCATGAGCCAACTCATCCGTTCTGTTGAACTCATCCACCAATTACTCCATTCACAATTCTTTTCCAATGTCATATGAAATTTTCAACTTGTTACAACATACATAGCCACTTTTTCTTTATTCCCACATTCCAACAGCATTCACAATATAGCATACTATGGCATCGAGTCATTGTTGGGTTATTTGTGTCTAAACAAACAACAATCATTCATTCAGGGGCATCACAATGTATATAGACTTACTGTATGGAACATCCAGTGAGCAACCAAGAGGGTCAACAAACTTTCAGACACAAACAACATAGGATGATTACAGAACAACAACAACATAATCGTGGAAGCAATCTTTGATTTAATCGTGGAAGCTACGTTGAGTGATCGCGGAAGTAACTTTGGTCAATCGTCGATGCAATTTTGATTTGAAATGAATCAAAGAAGAGACCATGGACGTAAAGCCGTGCTCTGATACCAATTTATCACGCCGTGATTTGTAGAGTTATTTATTCACATATTTTATCTCTTGAAATCGATTGTCCTCGCTTGGGCGTGATGCCGTACAAGTCTGGTATTGCACTTGTACAAGGTAATGAAGGTACATAATTGATTTTCTCCAAATA
This sequence comes from Iris pallida, assembly GCA_029216955.1. Lineage (NCBI taxonomy): Eukaryota > Viridiplantae > Streptophyta > Magnoliopsida > Asparagales > Iridaceae > Iris > Iris pallida. Next base: position 10,752 of record JANAVB010020048.1, on the reverse strand, counting down.
GGAACATATCGTAGCGACAGAAATAGACAAATTGAAGTTAATGAGGACAATCTTTCTTGTTGAATATAAATACATCACTTCTCTATAGCAGCGAAGATAAAAGGATAACTTGAAGTCGCACAGGGATATATAGAACTTTATTCTCTTTAATGATAATTGAAGAAGAGTACAATACTTGTATTGAAGTACGATGCTTACAACACTTCTCACTTTACATTGAAAGCCAACTGAACAACGCTATAGAGCTTACATTTGATACTTCGATACATTGGATTACAACTCGATATACCTACTTGGCTTACAACTCACTGGTATAACTGATTATAATGTTCCATACATTATGCCATTTATACACAAAAGACATCATCTTGTACAAGGAGAGCTTCTGCATGCCCAACAAATCTTCGATGCCGCGAAACCGATCAAGCCAATCTTCGTGTCAAAATATTCCAAGCACGAGCACCTGCCCACAAAATGTGAGTTAGCTCATCATCTATATACTGGCGAGCAGAATCTAACCCACTCGCCTAAACCAACATATAGTGATCGATTTTAGCAAACATTTAATAAAATGATCTTTCTACTTGGGCCTAACATCATTTTACTGTTCAATGCATACCAGGACCCAAGTTCTCCAAATTCAACAACCTATATGTATATTCTGGGCAAAACTATGCCACGAATTCAATGGTTGTTTCAGAATTTAAATCTGAGGTTCCGGGTTCAAATTTTAGATTTTCTAAGTTAGAAATTACGAATTCGGACGACCAACTTTGATGTCTAATTCAACCAATCAAACGACATAATAATGGAACAAAAATTTATCACAAGAAGAGAGTCATACCAACTGTGCACACACTACAACAAAAAACCCTTTTAATGACGCTCGACAAGGAGTTTTAATGACGGCTGATACATAAGCGTTATTAAGTTGAAAAATACCTTTTTTCTATGACGGTTTGGGCTAATTCTGGGCTTTTTATAACATTTATAAAACAAAGCATTATTAATATTTTAAAGCGGTGGCAAACTTGTAATATTTTGCAAACTTATTAATGTTAAGAGTTCCTTTCCTTTCCATTTCCCCTCTCCTCCTCCTCTCCCTCTTCCTCCGCTCCCATGCTCAGAATTAGGGTTCGCACCACGACCTGCTCAATAAACGCCTCCTCTTCGACGCCGACGAGCCGGGAGCAACCATCCTGCCGACCTGCACCACTACTTCGACTCCTTCCGGTCGCTGCACCACTAATTTTTTCATTTCGCAAACCATTTCCCCACCCCTCTCTCTCATCTCGAGCTCTGTGGCTCCTCTCTGGCTCGACAATGAGTCGTACCGTTTGGTAAACTCTCTCCCTCTCTCTCTTTATTCCAATTTTTAGGGTTTTTGCTACTATTCCCCCAAAAGTTCGGCCATGTCAGGTGTCGTGTAAACCGAGAAGGTGGGGACTCGATCAACTCGTCGCCTTCAATCCCTCGGCCTTCGTCCCTTTGGATGACCCCGACCTCCGCCCTAACTCCAAGGAATGGTTTTCTTATAGCTAGTAGAGAATGCCTTCACTCCGTAAGTCGATGATCTTTTTCTATTGCGTAGTATCACCATTGTATTAATCCAAGTCAATTATATATTTCTAGTGCTGCTACGATTTTATGCATCTCCTCATGTAGTCCTTTTAATGACCGACAGTTATGACAAATTCTGCCCATTCTACAAGTCAGTTTGGATGATGCGTAATATTATTCACTTCAATAATTTGGCAAACCAGGTAATTTCTACTACTTTACCAAGTTTTATACCACAGATCCTTCAATTTGGAGCCATTAACATTTTGATGAAGTTCCTATTTCTGGTCCTTGAGTTATTTCTGCAATATGCTGCTGCAATTTTTTTCATCTTTCCTTTTGACTTTTACTTTGGCTGTTCAATACTGTTCTAGAAGTTTCTAATTAGCAAACGGGATGGTTGATCTGAGTGTTGGTTTTCGCAACTTAGAAGAAGATGAAGCAAGATAAGTGTGTCCCCGGAGGAGAGCTACAGGTGGGAAGTGTGGGTGTTCTCCATTTGTACATCTATGTTTTCGACTCAGCCTACAGGTGTTCCTTGCCCTGTAATTTCCCCCTTGATTTGGACTCATTGTTGCTTTCATATCTATCCTCTCCAGTTAGGAACACAATTTTTTTTGAAATAAAATGTGGACGAGGTAATTATTTAATAATCTGCAACCCAATATGTTTAGACGACAAATCTCCATAATATACTGTTGTTCATGTATGCAATTACAAGGCAAGGAAATTGTTATTGCACACCTCAAATGTCTTAGGGGGCAACACATTTTTCTCCTCCAACTTTTAATTTCCAAAATAGCCTCTCAAAAATGTTAAAGCATCCCTCAAACTTTTGTTCGTGCCAATGCTTCTTGCACTCATTCCCCAGCCAAGCAAAACTTTTTTGGGAAGGCAATTCTTATAGAATAGAAGGGAGCTAGAAACATTAGAATGATTACATTTTTAACTTAGGTAATCTTTTTTACAGCCTTTGAACCATTGTACGCTTAACTTCTTATATGCTTGTTATGACTCTTCACGACGTCCCATAATTTTTATGAGATAGTACAGGAGAAACTGTTGTGTTTCTTTGCTTCTGGAATGCCGCTCCAGCTGACTATTTATTATGCAGATGGTTATATATGTTTTATTACAAATTGCCTTTGCTTTTGATAATTTTGCCATTATAGGTAGGTGAATTACACACCATCCACATGCCCCCATGACACTTTGTAAAAGTTCCTAGATTTTTTTTCTCAAGGGATTTGGCTTGTTATTCATCTTTGGGTAGCATGTTTGTTTGAATTCGAACACTAGATTTTTCATAGATTGTGGTTATATATATATATATATATATATATATATATATATATATATATATATATATATAATATACATATATATATATATATATATATATATATATATATATATATATATATATATATATATATATATTGTGACATTAACAATTTACTGACCTACCCTTGTCCCACTTATCTTTTTGGTCAATGTGATGAACCTGTACTAAAACATAATGTGATTCTTACTTTTTTTGCCTCGTCTCTGTTCAGGTGTGCACAGCGAAAATGAATCTCGGTGATGAGGTTGACTTGGAAGATTATGTTTCTCGACCAGATAAAATCAGTGCTGCAGAGGTCTGTTGCTTACATGGCTGTTAGATATACGTTTTCGTCTATTTTCATCAGTCCCATTGAAAATCTTACTCCCATGCTAAATTGCTTGCTGTAATCAATTTGTTTATGAACTGCAATTTATGCTCCAGTTAACTTTGTTATATATTGTTTTTTGTGTGTGCAAAACTCTTCCTAGACAAACTCAATGGTTTCTGTAAAACTTGGATAACTTTTATTTATTTATTTACTTGCTTTTTCTGTTTGCTGCTATATAGTTTTGTTTTCCTATTTTTATTTAATTCTCTTTAAGAAATTAACAACTAAGTTGTGGTTCAGTTGGTAAAAAATGACGGGATTCTTATTTGGAGGTCTTGAGTTCAAATCTCTCTCACCACATTGTGTCTATTTTTATTTTTTATATTTTTAAATTTCCTTAAATTGTAAGTTAAGGTATTTTCCACTCCCTCAAAAAATTTTTTGTGTCACCACTGGTTGGATCCATCTTAAGATGGGCACATACTATAAGTCAATGGCACGCCGTTCTTTAATTCACCTGTTGAACGTCACATTTAGGTTGTTCTCACTTGATCTCTTTTCTAGCTTTTCTGTTTTCTGTTTTCTGTAATTAACTGCATGAGTGAATTCCCATTTTTATTTCATACACTCCTGATTTAAATTACTACCCTCACTTAGATTCTGGTTTTCTTATAGCTAGTATAGAACATTAGTGCACTATTTTGACTATAGGAACCATAATTCTCTCATTCCTTTCTTTTCTTATTGAGGCATCCACCACTCTATATAGGAATCATAATCCTTTTATTCTACAGTTGATTCTAGACCACCTAGAATGCATGGGTTCTGCACCATGTCCATTGAGATAGACTTGCCAAGTTGATGCCCGTGGCGGCCTCACCCTATCTGCAATGTGTCTTGTACGCTTGTTTGTGGCTACTGAGCTGTTCACCTTTCCTAGTTGTAAAATGTGTGTGAATTACTTCTCACCCGTTGCAGGAAATTTTATTTCTGTAGCATTTCCTGTTTAGAGTACTATTGCTGCTTAGAAAATCTGTTTCATACTGGAAACCATAAGATCCTTTTCAATCCCACATTTAACTATGGACTATGAATCCAGCTGTTTGAAAATAAACTTGTTTTGGTGATTATGTGGGGATAGGGACTATGATTCTTCTAAGGTTTTGGTGGTCTATTGAGATATTTTTCACCTTGCGAAATTAACCCATCTTTTTAACTCTTGTAGTTTCATGTTCAATTGGCCAACCATGAATTTAGTGAGATCATCTCTTGCGCAGATGTGATGGATTTAGATGAATCTTAAGCACCAACTTAAATTACATTTTCTGTAAAATTTGTAGAAAAATTACAATGGATTTAGATGAATTTAGATGAATCTTAAGCACCAACCATGGAATCTTGTAGACAACCCCTAAACCGAATGCCAAGGACATGATAGGATCTCTGGTTATTGAGGATGTTAATGGGTCACCAATGTCCTCAACGTCCTGGATATTATTCATATGCACGGATGAGATACTGGAATTAAGTTACTTCCACTCTTCTTTATCCATTCTTGGTAGTATTGGATCCCTTACACTGCTGGTCTGTTCTTAATCTAGCACTTTACAACATGAAATTGTAGGATATATTTCTAAAACTCAGATGTGTTGGAATTATGTGATTGTGAAGTTCTTTTTAATCTGGTAGGATGTGCTGGTGTTAGGTTAGCTTATCGCGGATGGGGTACAACCCTGGGAATGATGAGCATGACAACACTATATTTGTGGCTCATTTACATCTGCCTGTAACATGTGCATTGATTAAAAACCCAATTCAGGAGGGGCATATATCCGCATGACAACACTATATTTATGGCTCATTTACATCTGCCTGTAACATGTGCATTGATTGAAAACCCAATTCTCGACAGTATATTGTAATCAAGGTTCAAAAAGGAGGTGTCTCTACTAGTTGAACCCTCCCAATAAGTTTTATTATTGGCAGTTTTAATGAATTCAGATCCAAGTATCAGAGTATCAGATTCCAATATACTAGTGGCTCATTTTTAAACAAAAGGCAAAAAAATTGTACTCTTCTGTTCGAGTTTTGCCAGTGTGGTTGTCGGACTGCGTGGAACTCTCTTGCATATTGCGATTGTTCAGGTACATAATACTAGTACAGTACAACAGTTCATTTGCAAGCAATATTTCTTTGATTACGCTAATTCTTTTTTTTTGTTTATGATATTCGAATGTTGTTGTTGCTTGTTATAAACTAAGTATTTTGTTAATATGCCTCTCTTTGTTAATTTGCAGGTCCTCTTCACCTTTTAAAGTTTGAAAAATGTGTACAAGTCCTTCGTTTCTTGCAATTTTTACATTATATTACAAAGTATATTGAACCTTGTTTTTATCTTTTTCAGGGTTTTGCTACATGTTCTGTGGACAGTTTTAATGTGGCAAAGTTTTGATGTAGACAATTTTGGTAGTTGTAAATGTATATATGTATTTGAATATTCTATTATGAGAATGTAATGAAGATGTTGATATGTACTCTATTTTGAGAAATGTAATAAAGATGGTGATATATAATGTTAAGTTTTTGGAATGTAATATATACTGTGCAGTATAGAGCATTATAAATGTGCTAATTTGAATAGTATAAAGTATTATAAATGTGCTGCATTGAGCCTATACATATTATCTATTCATGACGTTTTAAAATTGTTCTGAATTGTGCACTATATATTAACTATTCATAACGCTTTTATAGAAACTATTCATGACGGTTATTTTATGACGCTTTTAAAAAACATTTATAACACCCGTTTTCATGACGGTTGCTGTGAAAAAAAAAAGCGTCATGGTTCGTCATTAATGACGGTTTTTAGCCGTCATTAAAAGGGTTTTTTGTTGTAGTGACAAGAACCAATGGCTTGTCAAATGGATCTATGACGAAGGAGAAACAATTCCACAAAGTTGGCTCCATGAAACTATCACAAATAAATACAATTTATTCAACCAACTTGGCAACCAGTTTTAACATAGCAAAACATAGAATTAACGGCTCAAAATTTAGGAGATGGTAGAGATATATACTGAGATCCCGATGAAAGAAATTGTTCGACAATACAATGGTCAGATTGTCCAGAAAATGTGCACAAAGTCAATATGACAAAGTACTATTCTGATTTCACAAACTCCCACGTCGCGACGGGAAGTCAATTTCGAAGTCAAAATTAACTTCGGGGGTGGCGCTGGCTGTATGCTGGTAACCGGTGAGGTACTGCCCTGACAAGGTCAAGTGGGTAGTGACTAAGGCCTCATGCGGGGGATCGTCGGTGGCTCTCCGGGCACGTTGGGGCGGTGCGGCCTGGCTCGGGAGGGGGTAATGAAGATCGTACAAGGACAACCGTGGTACAGGCCACATGGGTGGCTGAAGCCGTTGGAGAGTGGAGGTGGCACTCTATTAGCGGTGGCTGGGGTGTAGGATGTGTTGGGATAGTGCCACACGCTCATGCATAACTGCAATAGAGTAGTGCACGAAAGCACGAGGCTGAGCGCAACCACTCGCGATGGCTGCCTACTAGAGTGGAGGGGCTGTCCGAGCCTTATGGTGGAGGGATTGTCGCGGTGGCCACACCGACTGAAATTACAGCAACAACAAGGATGGCAGCAGTAACATAACCAGTAATAAGAAGAAAAAGAGAATAGGAAGAAGAAGATGAATGATAAGGAGAAGAGGTGAAGAGTGGAAGTTGGAGTTATGAGAGGAGAAGGAGTGGAGGAGTGGGCTTAGGTATTGGGAAGTGGGGATGCTGTGTGTTGGAGTGTTAAAAAAATGAAGGGGATTTGGTGTGTGTGAATTTTTGAGTGTTTGGTATTTTGTAAAGAGGGAGAAATTGTGTGCATGAGTGTTTGTGTTTGGCTAAGGGTGTGGTATGTTTGGCATTATGTGAGGGCTTATTGCTATAAAATTAATAATACATAAATTCAATACATGTACGAATACACATATAAAAATATGCGTATACCTCATACTACTACTACTACTATAACAACTACTACTACTACTAGTAGTAGTAGTAGTAGTAGTATGTAGTAGTAGTAGTAGTAGTAGTAGTAGTAGTATAATAATAGAAAATAACCACAAATGAATTCGATAGGCTTTCCAAAAAAATATTAATATATTTAAAGATATAAGTGTATATACAATATAAATATATACCAAAATAAATGATAAAAAAAATACATAGTATATTTAATCTGATAAAAAATACAATTTGAGAGGAGGAGAAAGTTGTTGAATGATGATATGTACAAGACATGGTGCTCGTGCGGGTTTATGTTAGAAATTTTGTCTAGTTTGAGTTTGATTTGGGTTGGTTGATCATCGTAATTAGAAAGTATCTCATGGGTGAGCATTCGTGTGTAGGAAGCATGCAAGAGCTCAATTTGGTGGGACACAAGTGTCATGGATATCGTAGGCTTAGTGTAGATCATGATCATATGATCGGTCGAAGGGAATGGATTGAAGTTGTGCTTGCATCTTTGACTAAAATGGACACATGTGCATGGCATGGGTTAGAATTGGGTTTAGAGTCTTAAATGTTGTGTGATTAAAATGAAGCACAAGAAGGCGTATTTTTGTGGGATATGAATGTCATGAGCGTCAAATGACGTGTCTAAGTTATGGGGGCGAAGTTCGTTGGAACATAATAGCTAGTCTTGTGCTCTGGATATCATAAAATAAATAAAGAATATATGTTAAAATTATGGTTTTATTAATCCTAAATTAATACAATTTATTCCTAATCACATTAATCCAAGAAAAACCTAATTTTTTTGAAAGGGGGACTTACAGTCAATCGACCTTAGAAAATTTTGTCCTAGAAATTAAACTAAAGCATGATATAAAGGATAAGGGAATTAATCTCGGAAGAAGTTTTTTACAACTACTCATATCAGGTTCCTCCAAAGGATAGGGAACACAGTTATCATTGGAATCCTAGTTGACGTCACGATCTAAGTGCTAGGGTACGCTTAGTTCGTGTCACTATCCAACTTATGGGAATTAAGTTGGCAGTGGAAATCATTGTGCTATCATAGGAAGGTCTAATTTGAAGAGGAGATACAAGAATATTAGATACTTAAGACGGTAGTCACATACTTTCAAAGAAAACCTTTGTGCTATCATGATGCTAATGGTCAAAAGCTCCAAGTTATTACTTATTCTTTACCACCCTATATTGATCATGCCTTCAACAAGGCAGTGGAAAAGACTTGTCAGACATATCTAGGGCAAAGTTGTATATAGAGTGTCGATCGACACATGGCATAGATGACGAGGAGACAAGACCTAGAAAATCATGAAAAGATAAGTTTAGCCTATATAAGTAGAAATACTACTAAGTGCAAAGAGTACTTTCACATGATTTGATTCAAAAAAGTATAGCACGACTAGGGTAGGGATATGATCTTCTCAATCGCGTAATCAGAAGATTTGTATTTACCAAATCAGAAAACTGCAATTACGATCATAAGATTGGTAATCACCAAATAAAAGGATAGTGGTATGGTCTATAACAAAACTACAACTTCTAATTACTAGAATAATCTTGGGTTCCAACAAACAAACATACTAAAAAAATTGTATACTGACTCGTACTATGGCATAATATATCTATCTTGCTTTCCTAGGGGATTCCTATGGATGCAACTAGCAAACTCAAGTCAGAATCTAACTTTTTTTATCTTAAAATTCATATATTTTATCACCTTTTCCACTAGCTTGCTTAGTTCTATGACCTAATTTTCTCAAATGTAACTTCCAACAACAATATTGAGAATATAATCAGCCAATGTCTTTTAACCGTCCTCGATTCTTAAAACTTTAATCATAGCATTCAACTTCATTTCCAAATTTTTTACTATCCATTTTGTAACTCATTTATAATTATTAGTCATTTAAGGATGCTCTCCTTTTATTCCTTTCCCACAATTTCGTCTTGAAATTCTACTTTCCTTTTCATATCATGCTATTTCATTCTTGTTTTTGTCTTGGATGTCTTCTAACATAATCTTGATCGTGAGTCCATAAATATTCTATGATACTGGCTTTCTATTGCCTTATCAACATATTGCTATCGCATAACAATTTTCAATATTACTTTTTATTTATCATCGAATTGGTATCCTCTTTTCTCGTTCTAAGTTTCATATCCTTCATTTGAGTCTCAAACTTTAATGTTGAGTTGTCACACCACTTGATTAAACCATGTACTCTATGTAATCCTTATTACATTGTCATAGAAAATTCTCGTCTCAATTTACTAACCCTTCTGGCAATTCCATCCTTGTTCCTCTTTATTTTTCAATCTAAACGTAGTACTACTACTATGATTCTTTCCTTTGTGTAACCACTACGTGGATCTTAATCTGAACACAACTATTCTAATTATAACTCCATTGGGTTTCCTAACTAACCGGCATTAGTGAAGGGTTTACTAGACTACCTATTCTCAAGTCCATAGCTATGACTAACCACAGAAAATAAGAAATCATAATCGGTACTTAAATTCATTCTGTCCTTAAACTTTACTATACTCCTGTAAGTGATATCAAAACTCCCTAATGATACAACTAATAAGCCACCCTATCGATAAGGGGATAACATCTCATAACAAGATTCATATTACTAATCCATGTAATAATGTGTCAGCATCAAATAAAATAGTCTAGAACATGTAATATAGATACTATCATGATGAAAACAATCAGAGAAGGTACTAGCTTGATATCCTGAGCAACAACTGTATATCGATATCCTAACTGGCGTCACAAAGACCTATTATAAAATTACAGGGTAGCAAAGTGTTCTAGAGTAAACAATAGATTTAAATGCACTATTTACATGCTACTAGGCCTCTTCTAGGACAAAGACTCAAGCTAGGTCAACTCTAGTCAACTGGTCAACTCTGGGTCAAACTTGGTTTAATTAGTCCATGTTAGTCAACTCTAGGATACCATGGTATCCACTTTCTTGTTAACCTAGGTAAATCTATTACCTATTTAGATTATGTGAATTAACTGATATATAGATACAATATACCCATTTCCCCTATCCTACTAGTTAATAGAGAACAAGAATATATAAATAGACTCCAACTCTATATGTATGTAACTGCTATCTATATACCTATCTAAAAATATACGATACTCCCTATATGTTACTGAACCTACAAGAGTGCCCAAGATAGTATACACATATGGACTGAAAAATGATGAGGTCAACCCCTCATACACCAGTTTCAGATACAAGAAAGAAGTATGGACTAAACAGTATATAGGAATTGCTACCTGTCAATAGGGAACTGAACATACAATAATATAGGGCTGAACAGTAAAGGAATTTGGACTAATACTAAATGGTAGACTAAACTAAAGTTCTAAACATGCTATTAGCAATGGGAACTGAACATCATAGGATTATGGACTGAAACAAGTGCACTAAACAATAGGTAATTGGAAACTAAACAAATAAATGGGACTGAACC
>JANAVB010020047.1:0-152670 GCA_029216955.1 Iris pallida | reverse complement strand
ACAAACTAATAGCCAGCGGCTTCATCCGTGAGGAACAACACCCAGACTGGGTAGCCACATAGTACCGGTCCTCAAGAAGAATGGAAAAATTCGAATTTGCATCGACTTCCAGAATCTGAACGAAGCATGTCCTAAAGATGAGTTCCCTCTTCCTATTACGGACATAATGATTGACAACACATGTGGCTTTGAGCACATGTCTTTCATGGATGGCTTCTCAGGATACAACCAAATCAAGATATTTCCTGACGATGAAAGCATACATCATTTCGAACGCCGATTGACATGTACTGCTACACAATCATGCCCTTTGGTTCAAAGAATGCCAGTGCCACATATCAACGAGCTATGAGTATCATCTTCAGAGATCACCTACGTAAGACAGTGGAATGCTACGTCGACGACATCTCCGTCAAAAGCCGCTCTAAGGAGGATCATCTGCACGATCTGAGGACATTATTTGACTTGATGCGAGCACACAATTTAAAGATGAATCCCCCTAATCCTTCTTGGGCGTATCTAGCGGGAAATTTCTGGGTTTTATCATTACCCGCCCAGGGTATCCATATAGACCCTGAAAAACAAAGGCAATTATGGAGATGGGTCCCCCAGAAAATCTTCGTGAACTCAAGGCCTTCAAGGGAGGCTAGCTTACATCAGGAGTTCATCTCTAACCTCTCCGGACGATGTCAACCATTCACACACCTCATGAAGAAAGGCGTTTCCTTTATGGGATGAGGAGTGCCAACGTGCCTTTGACAACATTAAAGAATATCTGTCGAACCCTCCAGTCCTGGTGGCCTCGGTTGCTGGAAAACCATTTTTGCTTTATGTGTGAGCGATGGAACATTCCCTCGGCGCTCTACTAGCACAAAATAATGATCGGGGCATGAACAAGCTATCTATTACCTCAGCCGAATGATGATAGGGCCGGAGCACAGATACACCATCGTAGAGAAGGAGTGTCTCGCTTTGGTGTTCACCATTCAGAAGACGCGACACTATGTTACAGGACAGACTATCCATATTATATCACGATTTAACCCCCTCAGGGTCCTCACCAAACTAGGCTGTTAAAGGTCAGGCTTTGGCAGACTTTTTAGCTGCCCATCCAGGTTCGGAGACAACCAGAGTATATGAAGAGATTCCAGACGCGGTCGCCAATTCAAATATGGCTTCCCATGATACCGTCTGGCGAATGTTCTTCGACGGTGCTTCAAGAACCGGGCCCAAGGGCAATATCGTTGGGGTCGGAGTGGTACTAATTTTTCCCTCTGGATTGGTGATTAATCGGCATACTCCCTCATGGAACCTTGCTCAAACAACGTGGCCGAGTACAATGCCTTGGTTATCGGCCTCCGACTTGCAAAGAACTGGAGATAGAGGACCTGGAAGCGTATGGCGATTTACAGTTAATCGTTAATCAATCCGAGATTTTTATGAAGTTTGCCATGAAGTCATGATGCCTTATCATCAAATAGCAATCGCCATCATTACGTCCCTGAAAGGATTCTTATAGAACATGTTCCCAGACTCCGAAATATTGAAGCTGATACCCTAGCAGGTCTTGCCGCTTCTCTGGCAGTTCCAAATCATACTCATCATTTGGTTGACGTAATAGGCCATGAATTGTTTGTCCTAAGAACAACGTATAATTTGCTGTGAGTTACTCTGCCCTGGCGGTCGACGAAACACAGGACTGGAGACTTCTATTTATTTACTTTGCAGTCTATGGTATCTTACCAAAAATCCGAAAGAGGCCACCTCTATCAGGAGACGTTCTCTCAGATTCTTCTACGATACAGAGACAAAAATGCTGTATCGGCGATCCTATGATGGATTATTGCTTCGGTGTTGTCAGATACGGAAGCCAAAGAAGCCGTACGCGAAGCTCACGATGGCGTCTGCAGGGCCCATCAACCTGGCCCAAAAATATAAGATCGCCTTCGTCGGATGGGCTACTACTGGCCTACGATGGTAGCAGATGCGGTAGACTATGCAAGAAAATATAAAGCTTGTCAAGTCCACGCGATTTCATACACCATCCGAATTCCTACATCCGACGGTGGCATCCTGGCCATTTGAGGCATGGAGAATGGATATCATTGGCCCAATCACCCCGCCTTCATCCAGAGGACCATTTTATACTCGTAATTACGGACTACTTCTCCAAATGGGCGGAAGCCGTTCCGCTTGCAGAAGTGAAGACATCAAACGTGATCAACTTTGTCAAGCATCACGTAATTTATCGCTTTGGACTACCTCGAAGGATCATCCACGACAATGGTCCGCAGTTTGCAAGCTATGCCTTCTATCGGTTTTGCGATAAACATCGAGTTTAGAATGTTGCTTCAACACCATACAACCCCGGCTAATGGTCTGGCTGAAGCTTTCAACAAAAACATAATCAAGCTTCTCAAGAAGTTTATGTCCTCAAACAAACGCGACTGGAATGAAAAGCTTGGCGAATGCTTATGGGCGTACCGTACAACAGTCCGGACAGCCACTGGGAACACACCATTCTCTTTGGTGTACGGAAGTTAAGCAGTCCTTCCATTAGAAACTCAAATCCCCTCGCTCCGCGTCGCCCTCACTTACCGACTAACGTCGGATGATAATTACCGTCGTCGGCTACAATAATTGGAGGCCTTAGATGAGAAGCGTCTGCTAGCTCAACAACGAATTGAGCTTTATCAAGCACGCATTTCTGGAGCCTTCAACAAAAAGGTCAAACTGAGAACATTCGAGTAGGCGATCTCGTCTTGGCAGTTCGGAGGCTGATGGTTATGACTCATAAAACCGCCGACAAGTTCCAGCCCTAGTGGGAAGGCCCATTTATCATCGAGGCTGTATTCTCCAATGGTGCTTACCGTCTCGCAAAGCAAAATGGAGACATGCTCATGATGCCATCAACGGCAAGTTTCTGAAAAATATTATGTCTAAACGACACAATCCGAATCAATCGGATTGTTGAGTTATGTACCCTTCGGTACCGCTGAACTTACACTCCGGATACCCCAAATGAATTTATATCACATATTCCTGGTATCAAGTCATGTATGATTATACCCCTGAACTTCCTCCCTAGAAAAACATTTTCCTCAGAAACTGTTACCCGCGCTTTCAAGTGCATAAAAAAGGGTAACAGGTCCACAAAATTCCCGAAACAGCCACGTCCACATTACCTCTGAGTTGTTTCTCTTCCATCACAAACAATCACCCCTTACATAGAACTTCCACGTCCATATTACCTCTGAGTTGTTCTATGTATCCTTTGTTGAGTCCACTCCTGCCACGTCCTCATTACCTCTGAGTAGGAAGGCTCCGTTGTAAAACTCCCATATTTACCATGTCCTCATTACCTCTGAGTAAGTATGTTGGTTTTCTCTCGACTTATTATCCGTACCCAAAACCAGGGTACGCCAAGGGTAATAGGCCCACAAATGTCCATAGTTGACCACAAATGTCTACAGTTGACCACAAATGTCCGCAGCTGACCACAAATGCTGTACTAGGTCCCCTAGTACATGCACCTCTTTTCTCACCATCACATGCCTCTGGAGCCAGTCGTTCCATGGCATTCCTTTGCCCAATACCAAGCATTTCTGTGTCCACCTTACCATGGAGTTGTTCTATCATCAAACCTCATATTTATCACGTTCAAGTAAATATGCTGGGTTTCTCTATCGAACTTATTATCTATACCTAAAACCAAGGTATGCCAAGGGTAATAGGTCCACAGAAGGTCCCCCAGTGGGGCAAGTACCATAACACCAAAAATATTATACGAACACAACATATACCACAAAGAAAGAATGAGGTAAACATTCTCATTCATTTTAAAATCAAAAGTGCTACATTGTCTTGGGACCACATCCCTGTTTATAAAAATGGAGAGACATAATAATAAAGGAGAGGAAAATCAGATTATGATTCGGCAACACACAATTCTCTGAGCCGGTCCTTCAGCTTGGTTGTCGACCGCTCAATCCTCAGTGCGGCCCGGCGCTCAGCTTCTTCAGTTAACTTCTCTGTATCCTCTAGATGCGCATGAGCCTGCCAACGGTCTTCAAGTTTCTTCAGCACACACTCCAGGGCATCAGAGGTTCGGGTGACTTGGTCGGTCTCCTGGTAAATTAACTCCTTATCTCTACGGGAGGCCTGGAGCTCAGATTCCAAGGAAGCCAACTTTATCTGGAGTTGGAGGATCTGCTCGTTGGTATCAGCTATCCCACGAGAGGCGACCTCCTCCTGAGCCAAACAGTCCTCTCCTCTTCGGCTCTGTTGATCATACTTCAGAGATAGATCTTGAAGGTTCTTCACCAAAGCAGGCTTGGACGTATTCAACACTGTCTTTACCTTCTCCATGACTGTTGTAAGGAAGGCCCGCTCCTGATCTATGGCCAAAGACATATCAACTTGCCGCAACCCTTGAAGCTGAGCCACGAGCTTATCAGCTTCTACCAGTTTGGGATCTAAGAGGTCGACTATCCCTGCCCCGCCCGGGAGTGTTCTGAGAAGTTCAATTTGGCCGCGGGCACACTGGCGAGCCAGTACAAAAGATGTCCCTCTTTCCAGGGTAGCGTCGACCCCTCGCTTCAAATGGCGGTAGAAACTATCAATCACGTCCTTCGACGTTTCGTCCAGAACTTTCGAAGTGGACGGTGTCAAAGGAAGAGTAGCCGGGAGAGTTGAAGATGGTTGCAAGAAGAGGTACCAGAACTTGATGCCCCTGTCACTAGGGATGCAAGTTTCGAGCGATAAGATGCTTGAACAGCAGTTATCTCCTCTTTCGCAGCCCGAAGGATTCGAAGACTTGGCAATGCAGAAAGGTCGACCTCCGATGTTGAAGCCACATTAACCGAGGAGGATGCAGGGACCATTTCTTCCCACCCCGGCAGTCCCACTATGTGTCCTCCTAACCTGACCGGGCAAGAGGGCCCTCGGTCCGAACTGGAGGAGAAAGAGGCATACTTCCCTCCATTAAATCTACACTGGTAGCTTCTCCCCCGATGGTATCCGTTGTCGACAGTGGAGGAGCAGGACCTGTATGTCTAGAACAACCATCGATCAACTTAACCCGAAGGATATGAAGATGAAGCAAATGAACCTCCTCACTAGTCAAGACATGACATAGCTTACCAGGGGAGGGTCGCTAAGGCTGAGCCTCACTCACAGCCACCGTATCCTCCTCAACGGCGACACCTGAGCCACTTGCAGCCGCCTCCTCTGCCCCAGCCGCCCTAAAGGTGGATACAACTGGGTCGGTATCAACGGCTGAGGTTCAGCAACCTCGAGGACTGGTTCAGTAGAGCCAACATCCCCCCTAGTTGAGATGTTAGCAGCAGGAGGGAGCTCAGCCGTCGCCGGGACGACCGTGGTGGAAGTAAGCTCGACAGTCATAGCACTGATTAACGTAGCTATAGCAGGGTCAACCTCAGAGGTGGTAGCCGGCTCCGAGGAGTTCACTTCTCCTGACGCCTACAAAGAAAAGAAAAAGATGATCAGATTATATTTCAGAAAAGAAGAACTAAAAAGGGTGGTCGCAACTCGATTCACCTCTGAAACGGCTTCAACGTCATCACTTTTCTTCCTAGTGCTCGGCCCGCGAGGCTTTATCGCGGCCCGTTTCCAGAAGTAAGTTATGCCGCCGACAGAGGACTCACGCCTACTCCGCTTACGTGAAGGACTAGGCACAGTAGGGGGCTTATCTGCCACCAAATCATCTGCAGGAGGAAGCAGGTTATCGGGGTCATCCTCCTCGTCCACATTAATAGACTCCGAGTCAGACAATTCAACTGTCTTCCCCCTCCTGGACTCTTTTGGCTTCTCCTCCAAACCAGTACCGATAATGAAGCTGGTACTTGGGTCAAAATCTCTAGGGGGCTTGTTCACCATAACATGGTACAGGGCCACCATGTATAAAATATGTTTCGACTCTCTAGTATCGGGTACGGAGAAGCTGGCACGGGTATGAACCACGCTATAATAATGCCAAGCTCGGATGCCATCCAAAATGCTACCCTCGAAACCTAGACAGGGGCTGGGGTTGTCCAAAAACATTTGACTGTACCCAAATTGCCGAGAGAATCGACTGGGTAAGTAAGGCTCCAAAAAGACGGAGTTGTGATTATGATACACCAGATGTGCAGGGCGGATATTCTGCAACCAGAGGCGCATCTTCTCAGACAAGAAATGGGGAGGCGCAGCACCATCAAGATGTACGTCTCTTACTTCTTCGTCAGTAAAATGATGAACGGACACGAAAAAGGAGTATCTGTCCACTCGTGCCAGTGCCATCTGACAGGCCGGCATGGTAGTGTACTCCCAGGGCATACGGCGGTACTGGTAGATGAAGGCATCATCAGCAGTCACGTCGTCCTCTGGGCCAGGCCTCTTCAAATACGGGCAATGCATTAACAGCCATCCCATCAGATAATGGTAGGGCAGCTCGATTCGTTCAAAGTCCATCGCCGTATCAAGAGAAATAACTTTGGACGAAAAATTACGGAGGCCACAATAAATTTTACATACCATGGCGGGGAGTAGAGCTAGTCTGCCTCTAAAGACTAGTTTTACCGTAGGAAGTATCAGGTTACGGCTGATTCTCTCAATAGCACCAGCCCCTCCCGAAACTACACAAATTCGCAGCCACATCATCTGAAATCCCGCCAGGAGAGCCTTATCAGACATTTTCTGGGTATCTTCATAAAAATAATTAAAGGTGTCAGATTGGCTCCCGAATCTATCACCCGTAGTTTTAACCCTCTTTGCGTTCAATACCTGGTTTTGCACCTCCTCCCGGGTTCGAGGACATCGAGGGGCAACCCGGCCTGAGGCACCTAGCTCAAATAGGTAGCTGAGCCAAGTCTTGGTGTGAGGAAGATTCCCTTCTAAGCTATCGTTCTTCTTCTTTGACATCTGTTGGCACGTGCTATGGTGACATAGCAATTTCCGGTAAACAGCCCCAAAACCCGAAAACCGCCGCTCCAACTCTTCAAATTCTTCATTCATAAGGGTATACGCCTCAAAAACTTTATCTTATTAGGACAGCTTGGAGACTTCACGCATCTCATGGAGAGCTAGTCCCATTCCCCCCCAGGTGTAAAGAAGGTCCCCGTGCGACGGTTGTACATATCAAGAAGAGCCATAAACAGCTTCTTATTTAGGGGCAGACCATAACAAGTGCCCCATATGGCATGATAAAGACCAATCTCGAGCAGGAGTTCCTTATACGTCCGTAAGATCCACAGAGTCAGATTGATCCATGAAGGAGTGGGGTTCATCCAGTTCAGCAGTGACAGCCGACCAGTGGGGTAGGACCCCTTTTGAGCAATCTGGTTCATAAAAGTATCAGCTTGGGAGAACCGAAAGTTGGGACCCTGCACGTTCATGAAACTACCCGGGGGCAACCCCATCATGGAGCGGCTGATCGGCGTCTTACCCGCGACTACCGATCTTGATGTCATGTTGTAATGTATATCACCCACGAACATCCCCTGCTGGCTCAGAGTTAGGGAGTCCACCATTTTTCTGTCAATGGGTAGCATATTAAACCAGGACAACGGGTAATGACGTTCCATCTGAGGAATATGAATTGCCATCCCGTTGGAAGAAAAACTCCAACTTTCGGATAAATCTAGAATGCTGGAGTTCTTTACAGTTAGGGCATCCCCAAAGAAGAACGCGGATTTCAGATGCGTGCCCCTAACTATCCCGAGTTCATCATGCCCAAAATGTAGAAGAAGGATTGGTTGCTGATGACCCTCAGCCTGTCCTCAGATTGGTCATTAGTAATTTGGGTTGACACATATTCGACCACCTGGTCGAACCTCACACCCAAGGCAGATTGAGCCTGGCCTACCAAGAGCTCCCCTGAGGGATTGAGCGGCAGCTTCACTGAAAAAAAAGTCAGAAGATAGCTAGAAAAAGCCACTTAATACTTGCCGAGCTTATGCGGCTCTGTTAGGTGGGTGTTCATGCGGCCCAGTCCATAAGGTGCTTATGCGATCATGAGACGTTTCCCATGCGGCTCGATCATGGAGCATCTTTCATGCGGCTCAGCCATGAAGCATCTCTCATGTGGCTCAGCCATGAAGCATCTCACATGCGGCTCGGTCATGAGACATCTTTCATGCGGCACGGTCATAAAGCATCTCTCATGCGGCTCGGTCATGTGATATCTCTCATGCGGCTCGATCATAAGACATATCTCATACGGCTCGGTCATGAGACACCTCTCATACGGCTCAGTCATGAGACATTCATGCGGCCCATACAACACAACTCATGCGGATCCATCACACAGAACTCGAGCAGTTCAGTGAAGACAAAAAGAGCATCAACTATGCCGAAGCATAACAGAGAAAGGCCCGCGCATAAAACATGCGACATAGCCATTATAGTTAGGGTTTGGATTAATGCAGTTTCTTCCCATCACTCTTACCACTAATAGGAGGACGAATGTCGGGGTGGGTTGAGCTCGCCGTGTTCGACGAGGAGGTAAGTCCTTTGCCTTCGTTGCAGCGCTGGAAGAAGCCTTGGGAGCCATGAATGATCGAGAGAAGAAGAGAAGCGACGACTTGGGCAATAGAAAGATTGAATAAGGAAGGAAAGAACCTCTCTCCTCAAACTGCTCGTACTTATAGGCTGGCAAGGGCGTGTGAATCGATAGACACCGCTTCGGATTTTGTGCTGGCCAAAGGATAAAGGCAACTCTTGGGATTCTATCCCCTTTTATGTAAGAGATGGCTCCGAATCATCAAAGCAAATCAAAAAACTTTAATGCCGACTCTTGGGATTCTATCCAAAAGACGGCTTTAAATCATCAAAGAAAATCAAAAGCAATTAATGCCAAAGTAAAGAGATGCCCACGTAGCACGAAGCCGATATGCGGTCAGAGAAGCTTATGCGGCATGAAGAGCTTATGCGGTCTCGACGCTTCCTAAGGACATTCCCATGCTTCTTATTCAAAGTATTTCAATTTTACAAATTGAAAACTTTGAAGGGGATCTTGTAGAAGCATAGAAAATGATAAGATTTGCTATACGGCCCGAAAATCAACATGAAGCTTCATGCGGCTCAAAACTCAGGGAGCTTCATACGGCTCAACAAAACCCAAAAAGCTTCATGCGGCTCAGAAATCTTCATGCGGCCCAAAAGCAGCAGGGGACCTTATGCGGTTCGAAATTAGCTTAAGAAATAAATGTCTCTCTATGTAGCTGGCCATAATTACTCTGACAAAAAAGTGACAGCTCTGACAAAGATGACAGCTCTGACATGAAGACGAGACGTGACATGCACCTAAAAAGAAAAGAAAATTATCATGATATTCGGCACAGTGTATAGTTTCAAAGAAGATCGCCTATGAGACACTCTTTATGTGGCTCAGTCATGAGACAACTCTCATGCGGCTCGGACGTGAAGTATCTCTCATGCGGCTCGATTATGAGACGACCTTCATATGGCTAAGTCATGAGACATTCCTCATGCGACTCGGCTATGAGACGACCTTCATGCGGCTAAGTCATGAGACATTCCTGTTTGCCATGAAATATAAAAGAGCAGAACAATTATCGGAGGACTGGACTTTTACTTCACGTTACAAACTCGCTTGTACAAAGAAAGCCTAGGGACGAAAACCTAGGTATAGCAGAATAAGTACAATTATTTATTTTAGATTCTGGGGTGTGACGATAGAGGCTCGGGAAAGCGACGGCCGCTCTACCTTACTCCTTGGACGATCGGTATGCAGCCTTGGCTCGGGGAAGATCTGCTTGGCGTTGATGAAGAAACACTCATCTTGCTCTCCTGGCTTCTCTCTCTCTCTGGATTGATCTCTCTGTGTTTTTTTTATTTATCGGGGGAGCCTCTCTGTATATATTTGCAAGGGAATGGTACCTTGCTATTTATAAGAGTGGAGGACATCATTAGGGTTTGGATGATTGCCCATTCTCCAAGTGGCGGCGGCCTGATGATTAACCAATCTGGACCATTCATCTTAAACGTGAAAGATCTGGGCCATTAACATGGATTATGCCAAATCCCATCAACAATTAATGCTGATTGCAATAAATCTTCGTCATGATGATTTGCTGACATCTGCGAATCTTAATGAATAAATTTAATTCATTCTTCTGCCACGTGTCCCAGATTATTGGGATTTGGCCCAAGATTTGATTGACTTTAGGACACGTGTCCTATCGTCAACGTTGAACCACATGAGGAGTGTCGATGTTTGGACCGCATGAGGGTTGTCATGACCGAGCCGCATGAAAGAGTTCATGACCGAGCCGCATGAAGAGTCTCTGTACTTCGAACCGCATGAAGGTTGTCATGACCGAGCCGCATGAATATATTCATGACCCAGCCGCATGGGGGTCTTCATGGCCGAGCCGCATGAGAGTTTTCATGACCGAGCCGCATGGGTATCTTCATGGCCGAGCCGCATGGGTCTCTCTGTTCTGGCCGCATGGACTTTGTTTAGTCTGGCCGCATAGATTTACCTCAAAGTTTGGTGGACAGCGCCACATTTATGAAGATTTTCCTCATTTCCTAGGACGATAGTGCTTTTTCGTGTCAGTCATTATGACGACTTTATGTCAGGGCTGACAGCCGTCAGAGCCGTCAGTTGTCAGAGCATTATATGCGTCTAGACGTTAGGCACAGCTGTTCTGTTGGCCACGTGGCCTCTCTCTCGGCCGCATAGAGTTTACTTGAGCTGCTTGTATGTTTGAGCCGCATGAGACATCCGAGCCGCATGAGACTCTTTGGCCGTATGGATCATTCTTCTCTTCTTTTTCATGCTTCTACAAGACCCCCTTCAAAGTTTTCAATTTGCAAAATTGAAATACTTTGAATAAGAAGCATGATTATGTGAGAGCCGCATGGATGTATTCTATCCCAGCCGCATGTACTTATCTGACCGCATGATTGTCTCAGCTGCATAAGTATTTGGGCCGTATGAACTGTTTGACCGCATGAGCTTCTTGCCACATCTTCCTGCCACGTGTACGAATCCCTTGTAAATCTTCTGCATTTAATGCCTCGATGATCGAAGAGTCGGTCATCATATTTGCATGCAAATCGAAGTGCCCCCCTATTTTTGCTTATAAATAGCAGTGTTCCTGGCTTGTAGAGATTTCTTTTACCCTCTCTTATCCTCGGTCTTTTGCTGCAAACTCCTTTCTTCTCTTTAGCATCCATGGCTCCCAAGATGGCTGCTGCCTCTAAGGCTGCGAAGGGCAAGGCGGTCGCTTCTGCGGTGACTACGGCGACGAACGCGACCGCTCCTCTGCCTGCTGTTGTTCACTCCGACGTTCACCCACCTATTGCTGGTAAGTGCGTCGCCTTAGAACCCTAACTATCATGGCTCTGTTGTATAATTTATGCACAAGCCGTATGTACGAGTTTCTTCGTTATGACCGCATAAGCACTTCACCCAAGGGGGGCCGCATGGGCTTGTCATACTCGATCTGAACCAGATGTACTTTTTTGATTTGGGCCGCATAAGCGTCGCTAACTTTTGAACCGCATAAGCTCATCTGCTTGTAGGCGCATCAGCTCATATGAATCTGGACCGCATAAACGTCCTTAATTTGAACCGCATGAGTCTGTCTGTCCAGGGCCGCATGGGTCTATGTGGTCTTTGAGCCGCATAGTCTCACCTGAATCTGAGCCGCATGAGGCTATGATGAACGGAACCGCATGGACTTATCTGATTCTGAGCCGCATAATGCTGTGTCGATCCGAGCCGCATAGACTCAAATGATCTTTCCAATGCTTCTTGTTTTGACTATCTTCTAATCTTTTTTCTTTCGTCTTTCTTCAGTGAATCTGCCAGTAAATCCTGCAGGGGAACTCCTGGTTGGCTTCAATCAACTTGCTATAGATGTGCGACGGGACGATTTAGTTCGTCAAGTGTCAGAGCAGCTCCTTGTTAATGAGCCTCTGGAGCGACTAAATGCTATCCGAATTCAATCTTTCCAATTCCTTAGTGATATGATGAGCTCCAGGAAGCTTAATGGGAAGCATCTGAGGCCGGTCTTCCTCTTTGGGGATGCGTTGATCATAGAAAACTCCCGAGTGCTGGATGTTTCCGAGAGTTGGGATTTTAATCTGGACGGGATGCCGATTCATATCCCCATTATGAAGCGTCATTTCCCTTTTGCGTAGTTCAACATGATCGTTTTGGACAGGCAGATGACAGACCCCCTCACTCCAACCAGACAGGGGATATTCGTAGGTAAAATTCGTTATAATAAAACTACTGGGTTAGTACGCGCGATCAACGATCCGGCCAGTCGACCTGTGATGGGGTTAGCTCCGGGTACCTTCATCAACACACCCGGTCCCAACTTCTTATTTTCTCAGGCTGATACCTTTCTGAGCCAGCTCGCTCGAAAAGGGTCCTATTCTGTCGGCAGATTGGCACTGGTGGGCTGGCTACACTCCATTCCCTCGTGGGCTAACTTGACCTCGTAGATTCTGCAAAAATACGAGACATTTTTACGAGAAGTCAATCTTTATGATGCTATCCGGGGTACCAGCCACGGATTGTCCATTAATAAGCCGTTGTTTATGGCCCTTCTGGAGATGTATAACCATCGGACATGAACTTTTTTAATACCTATAGGGGAGATGGGGCTCGCTCTCCATGAGATGTATGCTGTTTCCCAGCTTCCCTGGGGAGACGAGCCCTTCGAAGCATACACTCCAACGAACGAGGAGTTCCAGGATCTAGATCGACGATTCCCAGGCTTCGTTGATGTGTACCAAGAACTGTTATGTCATCATAGCACCTGTCATCAAACGACTATCAAAAAAAATGATAGCTCGGAAGGGGACACTCCCCATACCAACTCTTGGGTCTCCTATCTTTTTAAATTCAGCGCTGCTGGCCGAGTTACTTCCCGAGGTCATCAAACTCCTGAGGAAGTAGAAAGCTTGGTGTCGACTGCTAGGAGGTCGAAATCTAAGGGTGACAAGTTTGGGAGCCAGAGAGACTCCTTCAGCTATTTTTATTATGGTACTCGGCGGCTGTCGGAGAAGGCACTCTTGGCAGGCTTTTTAATGGTGTGGCTGCGCAATTGTGTGGTCTCACGAGGGGTAGGTGCTATCGAGAGGATCAGCCGTTACTTTATTCTTTCTGCCGTGAAGTTGGCCTTTGGGGTCAGGCTGGCTCTTCTTCCTGCTATGATGTGCAGCATTCATCATGGTCTCCGTGCCTTCTCGTCCAAAGTCATTACTCGTGACGTGGTGATGGACTTTGAACGTATAGAGCTGCCTTATCATTACCTGCTGGGGTGGCTGTTGTTGCATTATCAGTCTTTGATGAGGCCTGGGACGGAAGACGGCGTTACGGACGACGACGCTTTTCTTTTCAGGTATCACCATCAGCCTTGGGAATATAGTACCATGCCGGCGTGATGGAGGATGCTGGCGAGGGTGGACGGATATGGTTTCTTCGTGTCCGTTCCCCGTTTTACCGACCAGGAAGTGAGGAGTATTCATGTTGATGGCGTTGGATCTCCTCATTTCTTACCTGAGAAGATGCATTTCTGGCTGCGTAACATTCGCCCGACGTATTTAGTTTATCGCTATCGGAACACTGTGTACTTGGAGCCCAACTTGCCCAGTAGGTTTGCTCGTCAATGCGGGTACAGTCAACTATTCCTTGGGCGTCCCAGTTCCTGCCTGGGATTTGAGGGTAGCATTCTTGATGGTATTAGGACATGGAGCTACTATGACACTTGTCATACTCGAACTAGTTTTTCAGTTCCTGCGGCAAACGTGATGGGGGAAATCTTGCATATGGCGGCCTTATACCATGTTACGGCAAACCAACCTCCTATCGATTTTGACCCGAGGACTAGCTTCATTGTGGGCACTTGTTTGGCGGAGAAGGCTACAGGGTCGAGGGCAAAGAAGAAAGGGGCGAATAGGGTTCCCACGCCCGATTCCGAGTCCTTTGACACAGTTGGGGAAAACAACGAGCGGGACGACGAGGATTCTCTCTCTTCTGGTGGCGAAGCAGCGGCAGATCAGCCGCCCATCATGGCAGATGAGATGATGACGGATCAACCATCGGTCGTATTAGATGAGGTGGTTGATCAGTTGCCACCTGTATTGGAGGTGGTAAGGGTAGAACCACCGCCTGCCGTGCCTAGTCCCTCGCATAAGCGAGGCAGGCGTGAGTCTACCGGCAGAGGAGTAGCCTTTTCCGTGAAGAGAGCTGTGGTCGGACCTCGTAGGCTACTTATTACGGAGAGGTGTGAAGGTGCTGACGATGTTCCGGAGGTAAGACTAAGTTGGAGCCATCTCCTTGTTGTGGTTTTTTTTTTCTTGGAGATATGAGCTAATCATTTTTTCTTCGTAGGCGTCTGACGCTCCTGAGGTTGATCCGGCCCTTGCTGCTTTGATTAGTGGCATGTGTGCCGCGGTCCTCTCTGCGGTGATTAGTGGCATGTGTGCCACAGTCCGGAATGACGAAGGTTCCCTCGGGCCTGTCTCCGAGATTGCTAAATTTCCGCAAGGCGACACCGATCTCGTCGCATCCCCTCCCGAGGGTGCTGGGGCGGAGGAACCTATAATATTCAACTCGAAGGATGCTGGTGAAGAGGCGACGGTGGCTGTAGGCGAACCTCAGCCTCCACACTCTTCTGCTGGTAAGATAAGCCAAATATTGACTAGTGAGGGGGCTTATTTGCTCTATCAACATATCCTCCGGGTCAAATCGATTCATGGTTGTGTTGGCCCTACAGGTCCTGACCCTTTACTTTCCACCGCGGATGTTCTTGGGGAAGGCTCGGCCTGCCGTGATCTGGGGGAAAGGAGAGTTTCTTCTCCTTCACCGTCTCATGTCGAAGGGCCTCCCCCCAGCTCCGGACAGATGGGAATAGAGCTGGCGATGGTCTCCGCCTCATCCTCTGCTGCTTATACGGCTCCAGAGATTGACCTCTCGACCCTGCCGAGCATTCAAGTTCTGCGGGCTGCTGAAGAGGAGTTGGCCGCTGTTCATGCGTCCTTCTATGCGGAGTTTGTTTCCCTTGTGGCAGGAGCGACAGATTCTATTACGTCTTCTTCAGCGTTGCCAGCTATACTCCCGTTGACACCGGCTTCTTCGGAGGCTCTGGACGAGGTGACGCAGGATGTGGTCGACAGCTTCTATCGCCATTTAAAGAGGGGCGTAGATGCTGCCGTAGAAAGGGGGATCCCTTTTTCTTTGTCTCTGCGGGGCGCTCAGGGTCAGATTAACACTTTGAAGGCTCTTCCTGGCGGGGTGGGGTTGGCTGCACTCCTGAGCCTAAGTTGGCAGAGGCTGATCAGCTTGTGACCCAATTGCTGGCGATACGGCAGGCTAGCTTGCCTGCTGCGATTGAACGGGAGCGGGGCTTCCTTATTGCTGCTCGGGATAGGATCAAGCTTGCTCGAGATACTGCCGGGCCAGTTGTACAGGGGGACCTTGACAAGTTCTCCACTTCGTATGACAGGCTGGGTCGTCGAAGCCAGGCTTGTAGGGCTCGGGAAGAGTCTGCTTCTCATAGAATAGCTGACACGAAGGAGCGGATTCTCGCACTCCAGAGGGAGTTGGCCTTCTTAGAGTCAGAGCTGGGGGCTGCTCGTGCGGAACAGGAGTCGATTGCTCGGTAGGCCGAGAGGGTTTCCCGATCTTCTTTCAACCTGGAGCGGGCTTTCAAGAAATTCATGGACAACTGGCAAGCTCATGCTCATCTGGAGGACGCGGCGGTGCTGAGCCAAGAGGCGGAGCGTCGAGCTAAACAGAGGCTTGAGCGGTCGGTTGCCTTGCTGACGGACCGTCTCATGACGTTATGTGCCCCGGAGTAGTGATCAGTCTTCTGTCTTCTTTTGCTATTTTTTTTTCTTTCTGTCTTCATTTTGTAAGGGATGTGATCCCAAATGATGTAGCACTTTGAATTTTGAATAAATGAGCATGTTTCAACTTATCTTCACTTTCTTGTACTTATGGTGTTCGTGGATTTGGACCTGCTGGGGGATTATTTGTGGACCTGTCACCCTGGGCGTACCTTGGTTTTAGGTACGAGTAACAAGTTTTTGGAGAGGAATACCTAGAACAACCTTGCGATAAGACAGCTATAGAAGTTCTTGGTATTCGAGAGAATGCCAGAGAGCAGCTGGGCTCCCAGGCGTGTACTGGAGATCCAGTACAGCATTCGTGGTCGACTGAGGACATTTGTGGTCATCGGAAGACGTTTGTGGGCCTATTATCTTTGGGCGTACTCAGATCGTGGGTACAGATAATAAGTCGAGAGAAGACCATCATACTTACTCAGAGATAGTGGGGACATGACAAGTATGGGGACTTCTTTACCATGGGATCTTTCTGCTCAGAGGTAGTGAGGACATGGCAGGAGTGGATTTAACGGAGGATATTTATGGACATACTATCCTTGGCGTACCCTGGTCGTGGGTACGGATAATAAGTTGAGGGATAACCATCATACTTACTCAGAGGTAGCGAGGACATGGCAAGTATGGGGATTTCTTTACCGTGAGATCTTCCTGCTCAGAGGTAGTGAGGACATGGCAGGAGTGGATTCGACGGAGGATATTTGTGGTCAACAGAGGACATTTATGGACTTATTACCCTTATTGTACTACGGTTGTGGGTACAGATAATAGGTTGAAAGGGAATCGACATACTTACTCAGAGGTAATGGGGACATGGCAAGCATGAAGGTTTCTTCGACGGAGCCTTCCCACTCAGAGGTAATGAGGACATGGCAGGAGTGGGCTCAATGAAGAGGGGGTACATAGAATGACTCAGAGGTAGGAGGACGTGGAAGTTCTATGCGAGGGGGCAGTTTGTTTTTGGTGGAAGTGAAAACAACTCAGAGGTAACGAGGACATGGCCGTTTCGGAAATTTGTGGATCGATTACCCTTTTTGTGCACTGGGAGTGCAGGTAGTGGATCATGAGGGAGGATCTCTTCCAGGAAGAAAGTTCAGAGGTATGACCATACATGACTTGCTATCTGAAAGAGTGATCGGAATGTGAGTTCAGAGGCACCAGCGGGTACATAACTCGATAATTTAGAACATTGTGAAAGCGTGAGTTCAGTGGTACCAGCGGGTACATGACTCAGTAATCTGAAGTACATGTGGGTGTGAGTTCAACGGTTCCAGCGGGTACATGACTCGATAATCTGAAGGGAATATGGATGTGAGTTCAGCGGCACCAGCAGGTACATGCCTCGATAGTCTGGAATATTGAGGAGGCGAGTTCAGCGGTACCAGTGGGTACGTGACTCGATGATCTGGAAAATGTGTCATTTAGACATAATATTTCTTCAATAACTTGCCGTTGACAGGCAGCATGAGCAAGTATCCGTTTTGCTTTGTGAGGCGGTAGGCACCGTTGGAGAATACAGCCTCGATGATAAAAGGGCCTTCCCATTTTGGTTGGAATTTACTGGCGGTTTTATGCGTCATAACCATCGGCCTCCGAACCGCCAGAACGAGATCGCTTACTTGGAATGTTCTGACTTTGACCTTCTTGTTGAAGGCTCCAGAGATGCGCACTTGGTATAGCTCGATTCGTTGCTGAGCCAAGAGACGCTTTTCATCCAAGGCCTCCAACTCTTGTAGCCGACGACGGTGGTTTTCGTCCATTGTCAACTGATGTGTGAGGGCGACGTGGAGTGAGGGGATCTGAGTCTCTAATGGGAGGACTGCCTCACTTCCGTACACCAGGGAAAATGGTGTATTTTCGGTGGCTGTTCGGACTGTGGTGCGGTACGCCCATAAGCATTCACCAAGCTTTTCATTCTAGTCGCGTTTGTTGGATGATACGAACTTCTTGAGCAACTTGATGATTGTTTTGTTGAATGCTTCGGCCAACCCGTTCGCTGCCGGATTGTATGGCGTTGAAGCAATGTTCTGGATGCGGTGCTTATCGCAGAACCGATAGAAGGCATGGCTTGAAAACTGTGGACCATTATCGTGTATGATCCTTCGTGGCAGTCCAAAGCGATATATGACGTGATGCTTGAGAAAGCTGATCACATTTGATGTCTTTACCTCCGCAAGTGGGACAGCTTCTGCCCATTTGGAGAAATAATCTGTAATGGCTAGTATGAATCGGTGCCCTCGGGAGGAAGACGGAACAATTGGACCGATGATATCCATTCTCCATGCTTCAAATGGCCAGGATGCCACTGTCGGATGTAGAAACTCAGATGGTTGGTGAATGAAGTTCGTGTGGACTTGGCAGGCTTTGTATTTCCTGGCATAGTCTATCGCATCTGCCACCATCGTGGGCCAGTAGTAGCCCATTCGGCGAAGGCGGTCTTGCAATTTAGGGCCAGGCTGATGGGCCCCACAGACACCGTCATGAGCTTCTCGTACGGCTTCTTTAGCTTATACGTTTGATAAGAACCGAAGCAACAACCCATCGTAGGATCGTCGATATAGCATCTTCGTTTCTGTATCGTAGAAGAATCTGAGAGAACGCCGTCTGATGGAGGTGGCTTCATTTGGATTCTCGGGGAGGATGTCGTAGACTACGAAGTCGATGAATGGCTGTCTCCAGTCTGGTGCTTCGTCGACCGCATGGGCGGAATAACTTGCCACGAATTGAACGTTGTTCTTGGGGCAGACCAATTCATGGCCTATCACGTCAACCGAATGATGAGTGTGGTTCGGTACTGCTAAGGAAGCGGCAAGGCCTGCTAGGGCGTCGGCTTCGATATTTTGGAGTCTGGGAACGTGCTCGATGAAGAATCCCTCAAATGATGAGATGATGTTGATCGCTATTTGGTGATAGGGGATCATGTCTTCATGGCGGACTTCGTATGATCCCCGAATCTGATTGACGATTAATTGCGAATCACCGTATGCTTCAAGATATTCTACCCCCAGCTCTTTTGCGAGTTGGAGACCGATGACTAAAGCGTTGTACTCGGCCACATTGTTAGAGTAGGGTTCCGTGAGAGAGTAGGCACGATTGATCACCAGCCTGGTAGGAGAAATCAATACAACTCCGACTCCAACGACGATGTTTCCCTTGGGTCCAGTTCTTGAAGTACCGTCGAAGAACATTCGCCATATGCTATCGTGAGTGGTTGTATTCGAGTCGGCGACCTCATCTGGGATCTCTTCATGTATTCTGAATGACTCCGATCCTGGGTGGGCTGCCAAAAAGTCTGCCAGGGCTTGACCTTTGACAGCCTTCTGCGGGATGAAGACCATATGATAGAGGGACAGCAATATTGCCCATGTAGCGAGGCGAGAGCTGAGTGCCCCTGGCTTAGTCATGAGGACTCTGAGAGGGTTGACTCGTGAGATCACATGTATGGTTTGTCCTGTGACATAGTGCCGCGTCTTCTGAATGGCGAACACCAAGGCGAGGCATTCCTTCTCTACCGCGGTGTATCGGTGCTCTGGCCCAATCATCATTCGGCTGAGGTAGTATATGGCTTGTTCGTGGACTGCATTGTTGTTTTGTGCCAACAGAGCACCAAGGGAGTGTTCCATTGCTCGTACGTAGAGCAGGAATGGTTTTCCGACAACCGGGGCCACCAGGACTGGAGGGTTCGACAAATATTCTTTGATGCTGTCGAAGGCACGCTGACATTCCTCGTCCCATACGAATGAGATGCCTTTCTTCATAAGGTGGGTGAACGGTCGGCATCGCCCGGAGAGGTTAGAGATGAATCTTCTGATGTAAGCTAGCCTTCCTTGAAGGCCTCTGAGTTCGCGAAGATTTTTCGGGGGACCCATCTCCATAATTGCCTTCGTCTTCTCAGGGTCTACATGAATACCCTGGGCGGTGATGATGAAACCCAAGAACTTTCCGCTGGATACGCCCAAGAATGATTTCGTAGGGTTCATTTTCAAATTGTGGGCTCGCATCAGGTCGAATACCGTCCTCAGGTCCAGCAAATGGTCTCCTTTACAGCGACTCTTGACGGCGATGTCATCGACATAGCATTCCACTGTCTTGTGCAAGTGTTCTCTGAAGATGATGCTCATGGCTCGTTGATATGTGGCACCAGCATTCTTTAAACCGAAAGGCATGACTGTGTAACAGTATGTGCCAATCGGTGTTCGGAATGATGTATGCTTTTCGTCGTCAAGAGACATCTTGATTTGGTTGTACCCCGAGAATCCATCCATGAATGACATACGTTCAAAACCGCATATGTTGTCAATCATGATGTCTGTGATAGGGAGGGGGAATTCGTCTTTCGGACATGCCTCATTCAGATTGCGGAAGTCGATGTAGATTCGGATCTTTCCATTCTTCTTGAGGACCGAAACTATATTGGCGACCCAATCCGGATGTTGTTCCTCACGAATGAAGCCGCTGGCTATTAGTTTGTTGACCTCGGCTTCGATTGCATCCATGACGCTTGGGCAGAAGCGTCGTTGTTGCTGCTTGACTGGCTTTGCATCTGGCCGTATGTTGAGCTTGTGAAGAGCAATATCGGGGTCTAACCCTGGCATGTCTTCATAACTCTATGCGAACACATCAATATATTCTCTGACAAGTTCCAGCAGCGATTCTCGCTCTTCGTCTGTTAGGCTGTTACAGACGAAGATCGATTTTGGAGAGGATTCACTGCCGAGGTAGATCTGCATAACTTCATCCTCGGTAGGAGGTTCTCTCTGCTCGAACCGCTTTTTCCATTGTGCATCCAATTGTTGGGCCCACGGCTCTAGCTCGAGGATTTCAGGAATGTCTTCGTCTTCTTCATAAGCGTCGACGAATGCCATATTGGCTGACAGGACTTGTCTGAATATGTCTCCGATGCTGGTATCCGAGTCGGAGGTTGGTGACCCGGTTGAATGTGACTGCCAGTCACACTCTTCATCTGAACTCTCAGGGGTCATTGTAGGAGTTACATACCCTAGTCCACATCGAGTTTTGCTATAGTAGTCCCGTGGCTTGCCAGCCGGGACTGGTGGCTTCAAAGGTAATCGTCGTCCGGTGCCGTAGTTCAAGCCTGGCGTAGTCTCCAGATCATATCCCTGTTTTTGCATGAGGTATTTGGACTGGGAGCTATAAAGATACAGAGGCAGTCTCCCGGTGTCTGACCCAAGATCAACTTCTTTTATGGTGAAGGGACGCGGATCGTCTTTTCGGCCGAAGATGATTGGGTGATCCCCTCCCTCGATTATGCGGTAAGCGTCTTCTGATGGAATAAGCTGGATTATGGTGTGCACATTTGTCACCTGTGTGTGTAGGTGGGTGCCTATACCATGTTCCATAGCGTACATTGTACAAGCTTATTAAGCTCGATGTAGTTCAAGGTTAGCCCTTTATTGATGAAATAAGGTATCTTTTCTAGGGGAATTACATCATCTGCGGAAGGGACATCAGTGTGGGCAGCCACATACTTGGCTAGCTCCGGTTCCTCTTCGGCTACCCCCTGTATAAATGAAGACTGAGAGGACGACCAGGTCAACTTGATCGTTAGAGGTTCAACTGGTGGAGCAGAGCGTGGAGTTGTCGGCAGACTAGCAACCCCCAACTTGGTACTCGATGCTGGGCGGGGAGTGGTTGGTTCGCTAGAAGTCCCAGGCCTTGCATCGGGGTGACGACTCTTCTTGGGAAGACGTATCGTCATTGGCTTGTCGGAGGGATTGAGCTTCTCAGTTTGTGGCTGGCCGACTCTTGGCAGTCTAATTGTCAGTGGCTCCGTTGTAGGTCTCGGCACTTGGCCCAACCTCGGCAGTCGGATTATCATCTGTTCTTCTTGCGCCGAGAGACTGATCGCATCCTTACGCAGAGTGTCCGTAAGGGGTGCTGACTTGCCGGGTTTGCGAGCTTGGAGGTGGATCGTCAGCGGTTCTTCTGATCCGGTGGCTGTCTCGGTACGAGCTCGTACATCTTCTTCACCAAGGTGTCTCTTTGATTTTTCGTAAAGGCAGGAGTCTGAGTAATAAGATTCGACCCCTTTGAAGGGATCGATATCATCAAATTCTGTCCTTACGAAGCCATGCTTATCGACATATTTGAAGCATTGCTGCAGTGTGGAAGGCACGATCATATAATCGTGTATCCAAGGATGCCCCAAAAGGATGTTGTAAGAAGTGTCGGCATCTATGACGTAGCAGGTGACTTCTGATTGGAGATCGCCAATCTGACACTTCAGGCAAATCTTCCCGATTGGGTAGCTCCTACCCGAATTGAAACCGCTGATGGCGGTACTTGTAGGCGTCAGGTAATGCATCGGAATGCGAAGATGATGTAGCAGACCCTTCGGAATGATGCTTATGGAAGATCCAGGATCAATATGCATCCGGTCCACCTTTACGTCGCCGATGTATCCAGTATAGTATAACGGGCGATCGTGTAGGTTGGTTTTGATGAGCATGTCCTGCGGAGAAAAGACGATATTGGGCATCGCCCCCGTACACGCACTGTCTTATAGATCTGCGGGTTGATTTTCTCCTGTGAGGTTGACCTGAGCCAAGTATGCGTCGGCATTTTGGAGTGCATCGCTCAAGGCTGCGCGGACATCCTTCGAGAGCCTCAAGAGTTCATATAAGGACAATTTGGCCGATGTATTGGCCAATTGCGCCAAGATGTCAAAGTTGTAGGGCCTCTCCAGCCCCTGAGGTGTCTCTTTTCGGAGAGATTTGTCGAAGTGAGTCTCCTTCGGCCTAGGCTTGTCAGTCGTCGGAGGCTGAGGAGGCGCTGGAGCGTCAGTGGTTGCTGGCGGATGATCATCAGTCGAGTTCTCAGCCACAGGTTGGGATTGTGCTCCAGATCGAGTAACGACGGCCGTGACTTCTTCCACATCTGTCGAGATGGTGTGGCAGGATCTGACTTTTCCACTCTTCTTCTTGTGAATAGAAGGCGGAGCGGACTGAGTCACTTCAGGTACTAGATCCGGATGGACCCACATGATTTTCCCCCGTAGTGTGGTGAGGGGCACTAAACCAGCAGCTTGATCCCGGGCAGGTGGAAGATTAGCAATCTCCATCGTCGCCAGAGGGATGGGTATAACACCATCTTGAGTCTCTGTTAGAGGGAAGCTGCCAAATTGTACGGACACCATGTTGGCTGCTACGGTTACCTCCTCGAAGTCGATAGCCAGAGCGTTTGAATCGATGAGGTTTTGGATGCATCGTTTCAGTTGGTAGCCGTCATGTGTAGCATGGTGGACGTAGCGGTGGTAATGGCAGAACTTTGGGTTCTCCAGATCTGCTGGCCGAGGTTCCCGTCTTGGTGGAGGAAGCTGAATTCTGTCTCCTTGTATGAGCATGTCCAAGATAGGCTTGACGTGGCCGTCTTCGAAAGATTAAGTGACTTGAGGCCATTGTTTGTCTGCCGGTTTTAACTCAGGTTTTTGAGTTGTATCTGCCACCATAGCCTGCTTCCCCTTATTATCTCGATTGTTGGAGGGGCTACTCCCATTGTCGTTGTTGGTGTTGGGATGCTTGCCCTTGTTCTCTCCCTCCGAGATGTGCAACCCCAGTTGGCGAGCCTTCTTCAACCGTTCTTCGGCACTTGTGGCACTGATGATAAATGCCTTCCAGTCCTTGAATTGACTCTCGCCCATCCAGAGACTGATTGTTGGGAGCAATCTCTTTTGGCAAATTTCAATCAAGGAGGAATTCGGATTACCAGATGGTAACTTCATTGCGGTTTGATGAAACCGCTCAATATAATTCCTCGTCAGCTCTTTCTCTCCTTGGACGACATCCATGAGGGTAGACATTGTGACGTCCTGTCCTACCTCGTAGAATCTCTCCAAGAACAAGCGCTTGAAGCCAGCGAAGGAGTGGATGCAGTTGTCTAGCAGGTTACGGTAATCCGAATTCCTCCTTGATTGAAATTTGCCAAAAGAGATTGCTCCCAACAATCAGTCTCTGGATGGGCGAGAGTCAATTCAAGGACTGGAAGGCATTTATCATCAGATTGCTCCCAACAATCAGTCTACCCTCATGGAATTCGGATTCTACGAGGTAGGACAGGACGTCACAATGTCTACCCTCATGGATGTCGTCCAAGGAGAGAAAGAGCTGACGAGGAATTATATTGTGACGTCCTGTCCTACCTCGTAGAATCTCTCCAAGAACAAGCGCTTGAAGCCAGCGAAGGAGTGGATGCAGTTGTCTAGCAGGTTACGGTACCAGTCGAAGGCGACTCCTTCCAATGCCCTAATAAATAATCGCGTGAGGATAGCATCATCATGGGACAGATGGTCGGTGGTGACCTCGAAGTAAGTGATGTACCGACTTGCTGAGGTCTTGCCATCATACGGGTTGATATTGAACGGCTTATATCTTGGTGGAAATGGAACATCCCTCCATTCAGCAGGGTATGGTTGCCGCATTCTGAGGTCTTGAGCATTTTCTCGGGCGTGGAACATGGCTCTGAGATCCTGAACCTCTCTTCTTACTTCTCGGGCCTCATCTGTCGCGGTAGGGGCCGTTATTTCGGAAGGATTATTGCTCGGGTTTGGTGCCGCTGAGTTTGAGTCCGTATTGACCGTGGGACCCGTGCTTGTTTGGCCAGGCGTCCCTCCTTGTAGAGTCGGAAGAGCTGCTTTGATTTCATCTACAGACTTGACCAAGACCTGCAGTATAGCCTCCAAAGTGTCGATGCGTTGGCGATCACTGGAACCACCTTAATTGCTGTCCGTCATGAACACCGTCCTTACATGAGGAGTGATGGAAGGAACGGTGGAGGATGTGCCCTCCGAGTCATACCCATGCACCGAGAAGTCATCGGGGTATGTGGGAATGTTCTCTTCGAGTTCGGACTCGGAGGGAATAGTACCCCCAGCTTCGGAGCTTGCTTCATCTTGAGATTCATGGATGTCCTCGGGGACATCAACATCTGTTGTACCTGATGGGAGAGTTGTTTCCTCGGGCTTGTCTCCTTGGAACACCGAATTGTCGTGGGTGTTCGGAGGAGTGCTACCCCCAGTTCATACGACCCCCAGCGATGTGGATGATGAATCTCCCATTGTAGCAGATTTCGTTTTTGAACGGGTGTTTTGGAAAACTCTGGTGGCGGCCAACTATTTAGAAGAAAGCCTTTTGGCTGTAGGGGTTGATATTTTTGGGCTGGAGATACTTGTCTTCTTCTCTCTCCCCTCGGCGGGGTTTTTATGAGTAGAGTTGCAAGAGACAACTGGAGACGTCTCGTCCTCTGAGCTCGGGTGTTGTAGCCTTTGGAAGACGGACGGGCGGCCTTCTTTTACTGCCGCGTTGTTGCAACAGCAGTTGACGATGATCTGGGTGCAGTGACGTCCATGTGAGGACTCTTTGCACATCGAGACCCCTTTTCTTTCCTTGCATTTGTGGAGGATAGCCTCACGCAGATCAGAGGAACCACTTTGTCCTTTTGCCGCCAGGGGCTGGATTCGAGTAGTTCTGTACAACTTCCCATCAGTGGCCCGCGTGATAATTAGTGGGACGCCCCGATGGTCAGAGGTTGGGGCAGCTGACTGGGCTTGGTGAGCCCGCTCTGTCCTAGACTTTTTCCTTTTAGCACTTGCGGGTGCGTAATAGGAAGAGTCCAAGTTGAATTCCCCGGAGTCTGGCTGATCATCCAGAGAGCCATTAAGGTCAGGACCGCATGAGAGACGGTCGAAGACTGATCGAAAGAAGCGTGGAACAGACGCTATACGGCTAGGATTGGAAACCATGTAGGCTGTCTGCATGCGGCTGTCTTCGACTGCCGGATGAGTTATTCTTGTACGACTAGGAGTCACGACCGTACAGGCTGGCCGCATGCGGTTGGCAGTTGTGGCCGTATGGGAATTCTGCAAGCGATTGACTTCAGTAACCGCATAAGTTTCATCCATGTGGTTGGCAACTGTAGTCGCATAAGCTATACGGCTGACAGATGTGGCCGTATGATTTTTCTTCATGCGGTTGGCGGATATAGCCGCATGAGCTTTTTCCATGCGGATAGCACCCTTATGCGGCCAAGATCGCATAGAGTTCCTCTTTGCCCCTGCAAGTCCAGCATCATAGTGTTTTCTTCTGCCGGACTTGGGGACAACAGAGTTATCTATGGTCTGAAGTGGGGCCGCAGAAGAGTCTTTATCGCCGTCTTGAGTAGCAGAGAGTACTCCATCGAGGGCCTGAAAAGGAGCAAACGATTTTGGCCTCCACTCTTTGCGAGCCTTCGTGGTGCAGGTGCGCTTCTGGACCGGGCCAGCACTGCCTTCGGAGAACATCTCTTCGAACGCCTGTTGGTCGAAGCGGATGACCATCTTCTGTTGTGTGGAGCCAAGTTTGGCGGCATCCGATTGCGTCACCAACTCCTCAGCCGTGGAGAAGTTTGTCCCTAGCAGAGTCGCCATCGTGTTTGTCATAAAATATAAAAGAGCAGAACAATTATCGGAGGACTGGACTTTTACTTCACGTTACAAACTCGCTTGTACAAAGAAAGCCTAGGGACGAAAACCTAGGTATAGCAGACTAAGTACAATTGTTTATTTTAGATTCTGGGGGGTGACGATAGAGGCTCGGGAAAGCGACGGCCGCTCTGCCTTACTCCATGGACGATCGGTATACAGCCTTGGCTCGGGGAAGATCTGCTTGGCGTTGATGAAGAAACACTCTTCTTGCTCTCCTCGTACTGCTCTTCTGGCTTCTCTCTCTCTCTGAATTGATCTCTCTGTGTTTTTTTTAATTATCGGGGGAGCCTCTCTGTATATATTCGCAAGGGAATGGCACCTTGCTATTTATAAGAGTGGGGGACATCATTAGGGTTTGGATGATTGCCCATTCTCCAAGTGGCGGCGGCCTGATGATTAACCAATCTGGACCATTCGTCTTGAACGTGAAAGATCTGGGCCATTAACATGGATTATGCCAAATCTCATCAACAATTAATGCTGATTGCAATAAATCTTCGTCATGATGATTTGCTGACATCTGCGAATCTTAATGAATAAATTTAATTCATTCTTCTGCCACGTGTCCCAGATTATTAGGATTTGGTCCAAGATTTGATTGACTTTAGGACACGTGTCCTGTCGTCAACGTTGAGCCGCATGAGGAGTGTCGATGTTTGGGCCGCATGAGGGTTGTCATGACCGAGCCGCAAGAAAGAGTTCATGACCGAGCCGCATGAAGAGTCTCTGTACTTCGAACCGCATGATGGTTGTCATGACCGAGCCGTATGAATATATTCATGACCGAGCCGCATGGGGGTCTTCATGGCCGAGCCGCATGAGAGTCTTCATGACCGAGCCGCATGGGTATCTTCATGGCCGAGCCGCATGGGTCTCTCTGTTATGGCCGCATGGACTTTGTTTAGTCTGGCCGCATAGATTTGCCTCAAAGTTTGGTGGACAGCGCCACATTTGTGAAGATTTTCCTCATTTCCTGGGACGATAGTGCTTTTTCGTGTTAGTCATTATGACGACTTTATGTCAGGCTGACAGCCGTCAGAGCCGTCAGTTGTCAGAGCATTAAATGCGTCTAGATGTTAGGCACAGCTGTTCTATTGGCCACGTGGCCTCTCTCTCGGCCGCATAGAGTTTACTTGAGCTGCTTGTATGTTTGAGCCGCATGAGACTTCCGAGCCGCATGAGACTCTTTGGCCGCATGGATCATTCTTCTCTTCTTTTTCATGCTTCTACAATTCCTCATGCGGCTCGGCTATGAGACGTCCTTCATGCGACTCGATCAGGAGACATTCTTCATGCGGCTTGGCTATGGGACGTCCTTCATGCAGCTCGGTCATGAGACATTTTTCATGTGGCTCGGTCATGAGACAGTCCCTCATGCGGCTCACCCAGGATACATCCTTCATGCGGCCCGCCACAGAGTAGCAGTCAAGATACGTGGTAGAAATTGACCATGTCTCGACAGCTCAGATTTTGTGCAACAAACAAATCATGATCAACCTCAACCAATCCCCAGCTGACTACTATAAGCCGAGTCTCGAGGCACAGTTACAAGGGTGTGGCCCAAAATTAGCCACGTGGCTGTACACCCCATTCCTCATAAATTCCTATAAATAGCAATGTGCTATTCCCTTGCACATACAGACAGAGACACACATACATACAGACAGCAATTCTTCACCGAAGCCGAGGTTGCGTTCGATCGTCCAAGGAATAAGGCAGAGTTAATAGCACTTTCCTGAGCCTCTACCGTCACCCCCTAGAATCTAAACTAAACAATTGTACTTAGATTGCTTTTCCTAGGTTTTGTTTCTAGGCTCTCTTTTGTACAAGCGAGTTTGTAATTGTGAGTCAAAGTTCAGTCCTCCTATAAAATTGTTCTGTTCTACGACAATCAATGGCTAACATGGATAACTAAGAGTAGGGCCTACCTCGATCTCGGAATAGTCTAGTACATGGCTGGGATCTGCCACATACCGTCTCAATTATGACACGTAAAATACATTGTGCACTCCCTCTAATACAGGGGGCAAGTCCAGTCTGTATGACACGTCACCGACTCTTCCGCTGATGACGAAAGGTCCGATGAAACGCGGACTAACCTTTCTACCTCCACCAAAGCGAATAGTACCACGCGTCGGAGATATCCTCAGGAACACCAGATCTCCAACCTAGCACAAACATGGTCTCATGCTTAACTATAACAATCACATGATCAAACAAAAATCATAAAACAAATAAAATCCTAATCCTAAGTATAAGCTGTACCTCAAACTGTAAAGGTCTTCGGTGGCTATCGGCCCAATGCTGCTGTTTGTCCTGTGCCACGCGAAGTCGATCTCTGATGAGCTTCACCTTCTCGACTGCGTCAACAACCATCTCAGGTTCCAATAAAGCTCGCTCTCCAACGTCGTCCCAAGACAAGGGTGTACGGCATCTACGCCCGTATAGTGCCTCAAATGGTGATATCCCAATGCTGGCCTGGAAACTGTTGTTGTATGCAAACTCCACTAAATGCAAATAATCCTCCCAAGAACCTCCAAAATCTAAGACACAAGTTCGTAGCATGTCCTCCAGTGTCTGAATAGTCCTCTCTGACTGTCCGTCCATCTGAGGGTGGTATGCAGTACTAAACTTGAGCTGAGTGCCCAAACTAGTCTGCAAACTTCGCCAGAAATGGGAAATAAAGCGACTATCTCGATCCGAGACAATGCTCACAGGAACTCCGTATATCCTAACATCATCCACCAATCCTGCTCGAACCTGCTCTCGGATACACCGTAGAGTAACATCCTCGAACTGAGTCGACTTGATCCTCTCCATCAAGTCCGAATGAATCTGAAGGCCCCACATCTGAATCTAAACTCCTGGCACAATTGTAAGCCCCTATTTTTTTTCAAATTTTAGTTAAATTAGTGCTAATTAATTTTTAATGTTAATTTTAGCCTTAAAATAATTATTAAGATTTTTAAGAATTTTTCTATAATTTTTAAATAAGTTTTATATATTAAAATATTAATTTATAAATTTTCTAAAATGTTTTAATTGACTTTTGTAATTAATTAGATTATTTAAATAGCATTTTGTAATTTTTAGAATTGATTTAATATGGTTTTGTAAATTATTGAATTGTTTCGATATTAATTTGCAATTTCTTTAATGTTTTAAACTACTGAATGCAAATGATTATTTGCATTTGACAATTGCTAGGACTTTTGTGCAATTTCCTAAATTATAGGGGCCTAAACACAAACCCTAAACTACCCCCCCCCCACGATCGGGCTCACCCACCCCCGACCGACGACTGCCACGCCGACGGGCAGCCCCCGCCATTTTCGGCTGCCCCGACCGACTTTGAACCCCTATTTAAAAACCCCCCTCGCCCCCTCAGCCTAG
This sequence comes from Iris pallida, assembly GCA_029216955.1. Taxonomy (NCBI): domain Eukaryota; kingdom Viridiplantae; phylum Streptophyta; class Magnoliopsida; order Asparagales; family Iridaceae; genus Iris; species Iris pallida. The sequence goes on along the minus strand of JANAVB010020047.1, from coordinate 122,909 downwards.
CTACCACTTCCCCCGACCACCATCGACGCCCTAGCTCCGCCTTTCCCCCACAAAACCCTAACCGAAACCCTAGCTCCGACGAACTCTTCGTCCAGCCCCCACGCCGAGTGCCACGACCCCTAACCACCCTCATCCGACTCACCGTGCTGAGCCGCGCCCAGCACCACCGGAGCGCCGCCTCGACGACGCCTCCTCCGACCGCCAGCACGTCTGAAACCCCCCCGATCGACCGGACACGTAAGTAACAGACCTGAGTTCGTGTCGTGCGTGTCTCGAACTCACGCACGACGCTCGCCTGGACACAGGGAACCTAGCTATAGGTCTGGACATGGGAGAATCGACTCGTGCGTGTCGTGCTAGTCTAGACACGCATTTACCTGTGGCCCTAACTGTCCGGACACAGGCTCGTGTTTATTATTATTATTTTTTTAATGTTTATGTTAATCAAAACCTAAATAAAATAAACAAAACCTAAACTCTATCACAAGCCATGGGCTGACCCCCTGGCCAGCCCATCCTAAACTAAACCCCCCCCCCCCCCCCCCCCCCCCGCAGGCTCAGGTTCGAGCCCCCCCCTTTTCTGTTTCCTTTCTTTTTCTTTTTATGTTTCTTTTCTTTTTCTTTTTTGTTTTGTATATATATATATATATATATATATATATATATATATATATATATATACTGTATTTTGACAGTATTTTATATATATGTATGTATATTTTATAGTTAATAAATTATATATATATATATATATATATATATATATATATATATATATATATATATATATATGTATATATTTTCATGTGTATATATATATATATTATTATATATATACACTTTATTATTAAGTGTTTTCTTATATATATATATATATATATATATATATATATATATATATATATATATATACTTTATAAATTAAGTATTTTTTCTTATACATAGATATATGTACTTTTTACATATGTAAGTATATATTTATTTTGTATAATTTTACCATATTAAAATAATATTTATTTTGTACTATTACCAAATTGTATTTTAGTATATTTAAATTACTGCAACCATTTGGTGTCCAAGCCTAGCATGGATATTTGGGCCCAAATATGTTTTCACACATTCAAGACCTGTACAAGTCATATTGGACTTGATTCATGGCCTTGGGTCCTGTATTTGAACTTTGGTTCAAATTATATACATGGACAAAATACGCAGATAATTAATTATTTAAATTCAATTACGTGCAAATGCTGTTTTTGATTTTCTAAAAATACTTAAAGTATTGTTAAAATTATGGAAAAATAGTATTTAGATACTATGTTAAGTTAGCTAATTTAGTATAGTTTTTATAGTATTTAATTTACTGTTTTGCCACTAGTTTGGCATATGAAACCAAAACTCATTTTCTGTACATTTAGGAAAACTGATTTTTATTAAATACTTGTACTGGTTAATAAATCCCAGAAAAATTATAATAAATTTCTATGATTAACAAGGATCACTTTGATACTTTACTTTAAGAAAAACTGGGCATTTTGTCTATCTCTAAAATTGTTAGAACACAATGGTCTTTTGATTTATTTATTGATTAATTACGACTTGTAGCTTTTTGTGTTATTTTGAGTTTTAGCCGTATTGAACCCCACCCCTCACTAGTGTAAAGACCCTAGAAAGTTAGTTAAAGTAGTGTGTCACCCCACATTGGTCTCCTATGCCAAAGTCATCATTTTGGCTAGGTGCCCAGTCACAAGTCGTGTTTCACCAATTAGTGTCCTAGTGTTTTAGCTTAGTATAAAAGCTAAGTTTATGTATTTATTTCTACAGTGACGAGTTACCGGACATCCATAGCACTTTTATCGCAGCTTGTTTTGCTTTGCTTTTCTAGAGGCAAGTACTTTCTACGAACTTTACATATTGTCACATAAATGAATTGCAAACCCCACCATGTTAAATGCTGATCCTTGGGGTAGCAAGTTAGATCTCTACATGTTGTACTTTCAGTTACTACCATGCTTAGAACAGTCTTGATGTATCTCTCACATGATTAGAATATGGGTTATGGGGAAACTGTTAGTAGCGTACGTGATCATGCCCCCTTACTCGTACGTACGTACCGAGCAAGGTTGACATTCTATGTATACCTTGTCGTAGGCGCACCAGCTGTATTTGTACGTATGTACATCTATCGCTTGTTTTACTTGTACGGAAGTATATTTTATATACTTGTACCATAGTACATTTTACACCTATTGACGATCACGTACCTGCTACAGTTTTAAACATTACATATACATCTGTCTCTATGACATATGTGTCCTTGCCATGATAGATTATGTGATGCCATGCTTTCCAGTTATTCCTCCCATGTTCATTTTCATGTTTCATATGCTAGTTTGTTAGATTCAGTACTTGCTCCCGTCCTGACAGGATAACATTGTAGATGTCCTTACTGAGGAGGAGTTACTCTGCGACACATATTATGGAGTTACTACCGAGGACCCGGCTCTGCTTTACAAGGATGTTCCTGCGGGGAACATCGCCTAGTTGTCTTTTTTTACTTAGACTTTTGAGAGTAGACATGTATTAGACTATATCTTTTTGTAACTGGACATGTATCCAGTCTAACTTTTCAGTTCACTTGTACTTGGACATTTTACTATATACGACGACTTTTGTGTTTGGAGCATTTATGATTCTTCTTCACTTATAGAACTGTTAGCACATTTAGTCTTATCCTGTTGTCTTTAGAACAGCTTACTACGTTTTATCTCAACATAGGCTGGGCATGACTCGGCCTGGCCCAACAATTTGGGTAACGGATCGTGACAACAATCACCTCGATCTCCAGGCTCTCTAAATCTGCTAACAAGTGACGATCCATTGTCAAACACATAGCTACCGGATACCTACTCAAGGCATCGACAACCACGTTGACCTTCCCTGGGTGATACTACAAAGAAATGTCGAAGTCCTTCATCAACTCCAACCATCTGCGCTGCCTCATGTTGAGCTCTTTCTGTGTAAACACATACTTCAAGCTTTTTTGGTCTGTGAAGATCTCCACACGCTCTCCGTATAGATAGTACTTCCACAACTTAAGAGCAAAAATAACTGCCGCCAACTCTAAATCATGGGTTGGGTAGTTCTTCTCATACAGACATAATTGCCTGGATGCATAGGCAATCACCTTCCCGTGCTGCTGCAAGACACAACCCAGACCCTTTCCTGAGGCATCACTGTAGATAGTGAACCCATCTGATCCTGATAGCAATGTCAAAATCGGGGCTGTCGTCAGTCGCTTCTTCAACTCATCGAAAGCAATATGATATTCCTCTGAGCAGATAAATTCTGCGTCCTTCCAGGTCAGCCTAGTCAATGGCTCTGCAATCCTGGAGAAATCCTGAATGAACCTCCTGTAGTAGCCTGCTAATCCTAGAAAGCTCCTGATCTCCGCAACTGAACTTGGCGCTGTCCATGCCTCAACTGCTCTAATCTTCTTCGGGTCTACTGAGATCCCATCTCCGGTCACAACATGACCTAGAAAATCAACTTGGTCCAAAAAGAACTCACACTTCGAAAGCTTACTGTAAAGCTGCTCCTTCCTGAGAGTCTCCAGAACCACTCTCAAATGCTCCTCGTGCTCCTCTGGGGTCTTCGAATATACCAAGATGTCGTCGATGAACACCACCACGAACTTGTCCAAGTACTGATGGAATACCTTGTTCATCAAGTTCATGAATACCGTCGCAGCGTTAGTTAACCCAAACGACATCACCATGAACTCAAACTGGCCATACCGTGTCCTGAATACTGTCTTCAGAATGTCCTCCTTCTCCACCTTCACTTGATGGTAACCTGACCTTAGATCAATTTTGGAGAATACCTTCATTCCGCTCAACTGATCGAACAGATCATCGATCCTCGGCAGCGGGTACTTGTTCTTGATCGTGAGGCTATTGAGAGCCATGTAGTCGATACACATCCGTACCGACCCATCCTTCTTCGGCACAAAGAGTCCTGGTGCACCCCATGGTGAAGAACTCGATCGAATGAAGCCTTTGTCCTGCAACTCATCCACCTGCTTCTTCAACTCCACTAGCTCGTTGTTGTTCACTCTATAGACGTGCTGAGATATCGGCTCTGCGCTGGGCACCAAATCTATAGAGAACTCCACATCTTTGTCCGGAGGTAATCCTAGCAACTCCTCCGAAAATACAACCATAAACTCAGCTATCAATGGATGTGGCACGCTCTGCCCCTCTACTGAAGCTCCGCAGAAGACTCCGCTGCTCTGGTCCATCTCTCGTCTGGTGAACTCAAACTCTGGCTCTCCTGACACTCTGAAAAGAACTCTACTACCGCGACAATCTATACTAGCATGGTGCCTGCTCAACCAATCCATACCGAGTACAATATCGTAGTTCGGTAATGGCATTACGAGCAGACTCATATCCAGTTCTCGGCCTCCTAAAACTACTCTTCGATCCTTACAGACATCATGGACGAGGATGATACCACCCCCAGTGGTGATCTTACAAGTCCTAGGCAATGGTTCAGAAGAAAGCTGGGGTTTAATAGCAAAAGATACATACACAAAACTATGGGAAGCCCCCGAATCAAACAAAGCGAATGCAGGAAAGGAGTTGAGAAGAACATAACCTGCTATCAGATCTCCCACTGCCTCTGCATCCTCGGCTGACATGGCGAAGGCTCGCCCTGCTGACCTCCCCTGGTCTGCTGCTGGTGCTGGGTAAACTTCTGCTGCTGGGTCGGCAATGGTCCATTCTGCTGTCCTGCTGGAGCCTTGGCTCATACTTCCTGAGTTGTACATCCCAAAGACATGGGATAGTCCCTCAGCTGGTGCTACGCAGAACGACAAAAGAGGCACTTGCCTAGCCTCTTCCTTCACACGTTCCACACATGTTCTGGCTTCTTGTAGAAAGTGCAACTGCTGACTTGCTACTGTCTAGGCGCCTGCTGAATCTACTTCTGCTGAAAAGGTGCACGACCCTGACTCTGGAACTGATGCTGCTGGAACGGCTTCTGCTGATGCTGCTGCTGATAATGGGGCCTCTTGGCCTGGCGTCCACTGCCGCTGGCTCTATATAAATCACGACCTCTCTTCAGTTTCTGTTCGAGGTTGTCCTCCGCTGCCATAGCTCCCATCAAAATGTCCTCGAAAGTAGCATTTCTGTTTCTCTTGATCAAGGACTTGACTTCCTTAATCAAGCCCTTCCTGAATCTCCTAGCCTTTGCTATCTCGCTCAGGCCCTCCATAAATTTGCCCAGACGACAGAACTCTCCAGCGTACTCCTCTACTGTCTGGTTCCCCTGGACCAGATTCTCGAACTGCGTCTCCAAGGCGCCAAGTGCTGTGTCAGGGAAGAACTTCTCCTTGAAAAGCTTCTTGAAAGCCTTCCAAGTCTGCCCCTGCGTACCAACCCTGGGGTCGGTCCGGTACCATGTGCGGGTATGGTCCTGCATCTGGATGCCCGCTGCTTCTATCTGAAGCCTAGTTGGTATCTCCGCGAGACGAAAGATCTCCTCTATATGTTCGATCCAGTCGTTGGCATATAGAATACCCTCAGTACCCTTGAAGTCTCGCGGCCACATCTTTTAAAAATCCTGAATGCCCGGGGTCCTCGGCTGCTACGGCTGTATCTGCCTTTCCTGTGGTTGGGCAGTCACCTTCTCTACTGCCACCATGGCTAGCTATCCTCTGCCTGGGTCGCTGAGTCTCTGACGTGTCACGACACGCACCCAGTGTAAGGACATGAGAAGTGGGTACGTCCAGCCTACATCGCAGTATCGGCGGTAGAACGTTGTACTAGGTCACAACATCTAGCAATAACCATACCTATACAATGATATACACTCCAAAAGGAGGACAGTATAAAGGTATAAATCAATCACAACATATAAGGTAGAATAAAGAGAATAGATGTAAAGATAAGATAAAAATAATAATCTCCAACCAGCTACAATGAGAGTAATATCTGAATATACAAACATCACCAATATCCAGTAACTGAAAGTACATAAAATAAGACAACTAATGGAAAACTGGCCTAGAGATCTAATCTAGACAATAGGCAAGTCTTCAGCAACTGTAGGATCCTCCTGAGGGTCCAAGTCACCAGTGTCATCTAAGCCTGTGCCATAATATGTAGGATAAAACTCCTCCTCATCACCTGTAATATTTTCAACAGGCCAATCAGGACGGAAACGAGCACAATACATCTCACGCAGTTCATATCTTGACAGGAAATATAAAGCATGTGATAGGTTAAGATACATGAAATGCTGTAAAAAATAAGCATAAAAAGAAGAGAGAAAATGATAAACAAAGCTATCTATATATGATAATAGAGAACTGTAAGTGACTATGTGATTTAGAGTACAAGGTAGACATGTGAACGGCTTGATTTGCACATGATTTTACTAAAGAGTTTGTACATGATTACACTACTTTGGAATTGTTCACATGACTATTTCTACTCCCCCATGCCCCAATCAATACACAAGGATCTAGACAGGTTATGTTATTATACATGATAGTTTATACATGAAGCTCATGAGATCATGAGAGTACATGAGAGCACATGAGTATACATGAATAATAAGAGTCCACAAAATACACGATATTCGTGAAAAGCACATGACACGATGTATTCGATGCACCCGAGGGGGATAACATCTCATGTAAAGATCCATATAGTACTAATCCGTGATAATGTCGTGTCAGCATCAAGTAAATTAAACTATGAAAAGAATATAATTCCTAATAAGTATGAAACGGTCAGAGAATGTACTTGCCTGATATCTTGGCTGTCTGCTGAGAATATGAGTCTGAGCTGGAGTATCTGAGTCCTATTTAGAGCAACACAGGTCACAACATGTCTAATGAGAGTTCAAAAATGGAATCAAGGAAGGAGATCAATCATGTGTGGATGAGATCCTAGATTTTAATCCTATATGCAGGCTTGCTTGGTACAGTGATGTAACCAAACAATTTATTCGTAGACCTGCATGGGCTACCAAAAAAATATGTAACATCCAAGTCCCAAAATACGTAGGACTAGGTACGTAATATGCCAGCCGTATAATAAATATACGTAAGCTGTAAATGCAGTATAATCATGGCTCACTAAATTTCATCAACAAAAGAATAAATATATTATAAAATCAAATATGAATTTTTATTGTACAAGTTGTTGGGTGGAGACAAATCTACTACCAAGTATTTTAAGGAGAAGAAATAAATAACAGTGAAAGAATTTGTTACAACAGCTAAAGGACAATCTAAGAGCAAGTCATCTTCGATGGAAATTTGAAAACCACGGTATTGGCTAGAACTCTCGCAAAATGTCAAGAAACACACAAACCTAGAGAGATCTCCAGGTCGTCACAGGGACGTAGCAAGATACATAAAAACATACGAAATGTAAAATTATAAACTATACAGGAAAAATAAGAAAAGTCGTTAAAGAATCAACTGAGACACACGAAAACTAAGACACAAGGGAACTAAGAAACTGACATGCCATACTAGTCATGGCTAACAGGTCAATCCCATAGACTGTAGTCAAGGCAAGCACTCCTAATCTATAGTATCTTAATTGTAGTCAAGGCAAGCACTCCCAATCGAGATGGTAGCCATTCCTAGTATCAAGGTCAAGTAATCCTATAGACCATAGTGAAGGTAAGCACTCACAATCTATAAAATGTCACAAGTCAAGTCCTACTCAAGTCGAGTCATGTCAAGTCAAGGGAACAGTAGTATAGGACTAGACAACTCTATCACGAGACATATGTGAACACGAAAGCAATATAACTGTAATGAAATATAACAAGAAATAGGTAATGCATGTAAGCTAGAAACAAGTAAAGTAAATTAAAAACATGATGAAGCAACATGAATATAAAAGTACGAGAAAAATAATAATATGAAAGTAGAGAATATGCATATAAACTATACTGTAAAAGTTGACAAGGTATACTTGCCTGGTGTGACGCCTGGTATGGTGCGATGATCATGATGGCACAAAATTGACTTTGGTGTACTTCACAAGATGGCCTCTGATGATGGGACTGACTGTTCCATTGAGTCAAGAACAGTCTGATTAGCTAGGGTCGACATAAGAAAGTACAAAATTTGCAAGAGATGGGGATTACTATTATTCATAATCAGTGATGATAATCGAAGAGAAATTAAGTAAAAACAAATATAGTATTTTAGAAAAAGAATTATAATATTTGAAAACTCTATTTTATTACCCCAAAATATTGAGATAAATACTTGAAAATAAGTTTTAATTCAGAAATTACCACTTTTCTTAGTTAAATTAATTTTAGAAAAATATTTTAAAAATCTAGGAATATCATTTTTGGAGAAAAAAATTATCATTTAATTAGGTAGAAAATATTACAACAATATTTTTAGGTCAAAAACTTATTTTAAATACCATAAAATAATATAAATATATATTAGCCAAAAATTAAATTTAAGCTTTTGAAATTAATTTCTAAAAAAATTTGCATGCTATGGATCATCATGTCATCTTTCCAAAACATCAAATGGACTGCAAAATCGAGTTCGGGATCTCCCGAAATCTCAAAAATAGTGCGACGTGTCAATTTTCGGACAACTGACACTCAAATAATTTTACAAGAAAATATATTACGAATTTGCTAAAACAAATTATAGATTATCGACGCTAACCTCAATACAGTTCAAACAAAAAATTGGAGGTGAAACGGAGTTCGTGTCACGACCCGCACCCAGTGTAAGGGTACGAGAAGTGGGTACGTCCAGCCTACGCCGCAGTGTCGGTGGTAGAACGCTTTCCTAGGTCACAACATCTTGCAATAACCATACCTGTACAATGATATACACTCCAAAAGGAGGTCAATATAAAGGTATAACTCAATCACAGCATCTAAGGTGGAATAAAGAGAATAGATGTAAAGATAAGATAAAAGAAATAATCTCCAACCAGCTACAATGAGAGTAATATCTGAATATACAAACATCACCAATATCCAGTAACTGAAAGTACATAAAATAAGACAATTAATGGAAAACTAGTCTAGAGATCTAATCTAGACAATAGGCAAGTCTTCAGCAACTGTAGGATCCTCCTGAGGGTCCAAGTCACCAGTGTCATCTAAGCCTGTGCCATAATATGTAGGACAAAACTCCTCCTCATCACCTGTAATATTTTTAACAGTCCAATCAGGACGAAAACGAGCACAATATATCTCACGCAGTTCATATCTTGACAGAAAATATAAAGCATGTGATAGGTTAAGATACATGAAACGCTATAAGAAATAAGCATAAAAACAAGAGAGAAAATGATAAACAAAGCTATCTATACGATAATAGAGAACTGTAAGTGACTATGTGATTTAGAGTATAAGGTAGACGTGTGAACGGCTTGATTTGCACATGATTTCAATAAAGAGTTTGTACATTATTACACTACTTTGGAATTGTTCACATGACTATTTCTACTCCCCCATGCCCCAATCAATACACAAGGATCTAGACAGGTTATGTTATTGTACATGATAGTTTATACATGAAGCTCATGAGATCATGAGAGTACATGAGAGCACATGAGTATACATGAATAATAAGAGTCCATAAAATACACGATGTTCGTGAAAAGCACATGACATAATGTATTCGATGCACCCGAGGGGGATAACATCTCATGTAAAGATCCATATAGTACTAATCAGTGATAATGTCATGTCAGCATCAAGTAAATTAAACTATGAAAAGAATATAATTCCTAATAAGTATGAAACGGTCAGAAAATGTACTAGCCTGATATCCTGGCTGTCTGTTGAGAATATGAGTCTGAGCTGGAGTATCTGAGTCCTATTTAGAGCAACACAGGTCACAACATGTCTAACATGAAATAAAAATAGCCTACAATGCATTCTAAATAATTTTAGGTCCTACTAGGTCAAAGTCAAGCCTTGGTTAACTCTGGTCAAACCTGGTCAACCATAAGTCAACTAGTTTGTTTACTAGTTTTTAGGTCAAACACAAATCACCTAGTCATTCTAAGCTCATTTGAGTTGATTTGGATCAAGTTTAACTTAAAGTTGACTTTTGTCAACTTGGTCGACTTGATGGTCAACTCGGCCAATATAGGCTCATAGGCTCAACCTAAACTGATTCATAAACCTATATCCTTTAATAACAATAACATATATATATATATATACACATTTATATTCCAAAATATTGACATTAGGATATATATATATATATATATGTGTGTGTGTGTGTGTGTGTGTGTGTGTGTGTGTGTGTGTGTGTGTGTGTGTGTGTGTGTGTGTAAAAACAAATACATATATATGTGTATATAATACAAGTAGTAGGAAGCTTGTGTGTGTGTGTGTGTGTGTGTGTGTGTGTGTGTACTATGGTGAAGGGAACCATCCATCTCAGTAGAACTGAGATTCTATTCAGTCATACAAATTCAGAATTTAAAAGAAAGGATTCACACATATTCATATATATATATATAGTAACATATACATATATATATATATATATATATATATAGAGAGAGAGAGAGTGTGAATGAGAGTGTGAGATAATCTCAGTTAACTGCTTTAAAAATAGCATTCAACCAAAATCCAGATTGAACCCAAACCAATTTGTCAAAATTTAGCTGATACCTAAGTATCAGTCATTCATAATGCAGACTATCAATATGGTAGAAAATCCCCATTGTAACCCAAACATGCATGTCAATATAAACCCAGTTATGTAACATATATCTCTGACATAAACTCATGTTTAAACATTATAAAACATCGTTCAAAACTCATGAAATGGACAGGATTCAAATGAACCCAAAATCAGTAAAATAAAAATAAAAAACCATGTATCAGCCCTTATTAATACACAATATCAAAATGGTCAAAAATCTAATTTACGACCCAAACATGCATGTTAATATGGACCCAGCTATGAAACTCATCTCTCAGACATGTATACATGTTAATCATTAACAATTAATCATAATTAGCAATTTAATTCAGTTTTAAAAGCTCTGAAAATACCTATTTCAAATTCAGTTTTTTCTTCCAAGTATCGGGAACCCACTATTCATGCAAATTCGAACTCAAATACACATGGAAAACCTAATTCCATCTCAAACAGAGGTGATGTACTAAGTACTTGTGTCAGGGGGTTCATCTTGTGTCCACAAAACTGGACACGAGGTGTCCAAACGCAAATTAATATGCACAGCAGGACTGCCCAGGCACTGCCTCGTGCGGGGGTGTCTGTGGCTCGTGGACACGACACAGAGCTCGAGACGAATCGAGCTCGTGTACAGTCCTAGAGGGGGTCCAGGGCTAGTGACGTGTCACCTTGCGCAGTACCCACGCGTGTCGTGTTGAGAGATTTGAACGCGTATCAGATGCGATTTCTCGCGTGTGCACAATGCGACTGAAGTCAGTACGCATGAGATTTCTCAAGATCTACTCAATAAAATATCACGAAACTTGAACAGCCCCGTGTCAGTGATGTGCTCTACGTGTCCACCAATTTTGGGGTCACGACGTGTCCTATCGTGTCCGCTATGCCCGAGTAGCAGGACACGCGTGCGGCTCGCGTACGAGCGGGTTCGTGCCCAATTTGGACACGGACACAGCGCAAATTTCCCTCCAGTGTGACACAAACCCATAAGCCATGTATAGATCTACAAATCCATTCAATTAGATTTCAAAATTTCGAATAAAAATCCCTTTGGGGCATTTCATCGAACATATTCACAAAGACAGTAATACGTATCCGATACGGACACCAAACCACTATCAATTCCTACGAAACTCATCCTACAGCTAGGGGACACCTAGATGGATGCATATACGGGAAAAATTCCTGAAATTAAAGGGTTTTAGAGAGATTACCTATTGAGATGAATTTTCTATAGAAAGCTCCAAATGTGAATATCCTCCTTACGGCTCCAAAACTCCGATACACTTCAATTCTGAATTTTCTCACCATCAACAATTCATATACAAAGATCAGAACCTAATGCAAGAGACTAGGTTTAAAAGGAGAAGAAATGAGAAAAATAGGAAGAATACTTACCTAGGGTTTTGCTAGGAGAGAAGGAAATGGAAAAGTGAAGAATTTCTCAATATGAGATATTAAATAGGCTACCTAGACCTAACCTGGCCGGCCATAACATGGGTGGGCTAGGGTTTCATGATAGTTGGGCTTGGGCTTCTTCCTATGATTAAAAATGAATCATTAATACAAAAGGGTTCTAACTAGCCTCTAATCAAACATGCTAACTAGCTTCTAACCTGAACTAACTAGAATAGGATTTATTAATACTAACTAACTATGCTAACTAAGTCACTAAGTCATGGTGAGACACTAGGCTAGGTTGCACCAAGGCCATACTATCAAAAGGCCAAAAATTACTACACCAATAATATAATATATTAAAATAATCAAAAGAAATTTATAATTACCAAAATACCCTTAACTAGAAAAATGGGTGTGACAGCTCGGAGTTGGGAGTTATGATTCTTCAAAGTTGCTACAGCTGAGGCTAATTTTTATGACAAATTTTGGGTATTTTAGACAAAAAAGAGAGGAACTATGATAGTGGAAAGACACCCGGGGTCGGACCCGAGGCCAACACAGGAAACACGAAGAGGGTGGGCATCACACGCAAATAGTACAAAATTATTTACATAAATATTACTTTCAAAATTAGTATCAATACGTTAAATAAAAATAATTTTTATAATAATAAAAATAAAAATAATAAGTTTGGCAAATTCAAGATGACATGTTTATACTTGAACAAATATAGAAAATATTTACCTTATATTGTATCGGAACAAAATATTTATTTCTATATTTACAAAAAATCTAATAATAAAACTTTTATATAAAAATAATTAAATACTTCGTATATACGTATTCGTACCCGTCGTATAAATACCAAAATAAAAAATAAAAAATCTATTATGAATTTTTGGGGGTTTACTGAGTGGTTAGGTGACCTTTGTCCGTTAGGTATAGCTACTTTTGTTTTATGTACTTATACCTGATCGTGGTTTGGAACAGTATTTTGTCACGAACTAGTGTGCCACACCTTGTCCTTATTTGGTTGTAGGTGTGCTTCATTGCTTCAAAGATAAAATACTGAACCTTGTTGTGGTCCGGATACTATATCGGATTTATGGTATGAAAGATACTTCATCGCGGATTAGGGTGCCATCTTCTGTCCTTGTTTGGTTGGAGGGATGGTACACTAATTTGAGGGTGGAGTATTGGACCATATTATTATCCGATTGACTTATTGTTGAGCAGTTTATATTCAGTTATATTGCATGTTTTTCTGTATCTTGTTACGTCCCTCTGAGGGCCTGGTAATTTCTCCAAGTGTATATTTTCTTAACTTTTCATAGGTGTTCCAGCCAAGATCGTGATCTTCTCCTTCCTATCAAAGATGACATGCTCTTGGATTATGCTCGTCGCTTGTATTCTTTATTTTGCCATTTCCTTCTTTTTAGTTTCATGTTGGTAGTGGATTTGTCTCTGTCCAACATCTTGTTCAAATGACTATCATAAATGATTAAATAATTTTTTTATTTTTTTCTTTTATGGATGAGATTAGTTAGCCGTGATTATACTGCATTTACAGCTTATGTATATTTATTATACGACTGGCATGTACGTTTCCTAGTCCTATATATTTTGGGACTGAGGCATTACATATTTTTGTGGTAGCCCATAAAGGTCAACAAATAAATTATTTGGTTACATGACTGTACCAAGCAAGCATGCATATAGGATTAGAGTCTAGGATCTCATCCACATGCTTGATCTTCTTCGTTGATTCTATTTTTGAACTCTTATTTGACTGCCTTGATTCGCATCTTGTTTGATCCCTTTATACCGTAATTCTTATTTTCATACTTAATAGAGGTTAGGAAGGTGGCTTGTACTAGGTGTATATGTTCCATTGTTCAATTACACTACTAGTTGAACTCTTGTAAGTTGGGTAGAATGCCTTACGACCTAACATTTCCTTTGTCCTTATGATCCATTAAAGAGGATACTAGGAGGATTACCTAAACTATAGAGTTTTAGAGGTCCATACCCCATTTGGTCGACCAAAGCCTTAGACAAGAAGACAGTAGGATGACTGTATAGGCATAAACATCGGTCAAGACTTAGATTCTTAAGGAACTTGAACTATTTATACTTTCTTCCATCATTATCTCACGTACTTATATTTGGGACTATCTTGACTAATGCTGCTATTGTAGCCTAGTTTTGTAAGCTTATTCTTTTATCGAGCTTGTTCAGGACATATGTTTTATTATGGGCGCTCACTAGCATATTGTCCAATCAGAACCGGTGCATTAGGGTCTGATCAACCTAGTGCACTTGGTTCGCTCTCCATACAATTGTTCTACGTGGATTGAGATATAGTTAACAAATATACTTGCCCTCTCAAATCTTATCTGCAACTGATAACCCCCTTTTGAACTATTAAATTTCCTTTGAACTACGTAATTACGTTCGTTCACAACTCCCTTGAAACTTTTATTGATTTTCATCTACACGTATTTCGAAAAAAAACCCTTGTGCTTAAGGGAAGATAGACACAGAGTATCCTCTAGTTGTATATACACAAGTGTAGCTAGCTATTGACCAAGCCATGTGACTATGTCCTAGTCTTGAGTTACTCGTCAATCCCTTGACCCTAGATCTATTATCATAGCCTTCTAATCATTTGAAACTTGATAATGATTAGAACCATTTCCTTGATCGTAAACTAATTTTGGAGACTAATTTTCTCTCAAGGAACCATGTCGCACGAGTCTATACTTATCCTCATCTTGATTACTTAAACCTTATTCTTTTATTCTCGTGTGTTAACTAACAACTCTTATTCCTTATCCAAACCCTACCACGATCTTTGAATCCGACCATGTATATTTTTTCCCTCCCAATTGGTTGCTTCCTCATGGAGGATTATTCATTAAATCCCTCCACGATTCATACAAACTTCGCTCCTAAGCTGTTTCCCTTGTGCAAAGATCGGATCATGACACCCTTCAGTTATACGGAGCTAGATTAGAACACCCCATAGACGATAATATGATATAGTTGGCCGAGATGATTATGTGATTATGAAGCATATAAGATTGAGCTGTATATTGAAGAAGACACTAGTAAATGAAATATTTAGAAAACATTTCTTGTGATTTTATGAGTTTTCGAGGTTACTCAAATGTTGAAGATGGAAAATTTGAATTTTCATGTTGATTGACAAATACGAATTTCCTACTAAGGTGAGCTTGATTTTTGTTTTTGACTAAATTGATTGGGGATTTATTGAGTTTTAAATTTTGATGAGTTTTTTGTTGGAATATAAATTTTGAGGAGAAATAAATTAGATGAAGAATCGAGTATAGAAAAACATTGAAGATTTTGTTAGAATAGAAATTCGAGGGTAACGAAAGTATCATATACGAATTTGAATATTTCGAGTATTGAGTTAGAATTCATAATTTGAGATTTGGATGGTTATTACCTATTTGAGATTACACTTTTTGATATTAGTAGATAGGCGCTGATTAGGATGTCATGTATACGACCATCCTCTATACTACACCCATTGATTTGATTTTTCTTGTTATTCAATTCACATGTTTTTGTCAAACACCGTTTCCATCTCCATGCCCAATGTTTTGATCTTGTTTTCGTATTAAGAAAATCCTTCTACCTTCTCAACCCTACCTACCCTTGTTATTTCTTAATTTCGAGAACGAAATTCTTGTAAGTTTGGTAGGATGTAAACCCCCTAAATTTCAATATAGTTTTTTTTGGTATTTATTTTATTTTGGTATTATACATCGAGTGCAAATACGTATATAACGAGCATTAAATTATTTTTATATAAAGGTTATAAATAGATTTTTATATAGAAAATAAATATTTTGGTTCAATATAATATAAGGTAAATTTTTTGTTGTTTGAGTATGGAAAATAAGTTGCACTAAGATTTATCAAACTTTATTTTTATTATTATATAAAGGCTATTTTATTTGTTATACAAATACATGTACTAATTTCAAAAATAATATTTATGTAAATATTTTGTACTAGTTGTGTATGAGGTACATGAAAATAAATTCATAAATATTTTGTAAAATTTTGATTTTGAAAAAGTTATTTGGATTTATTTTTGATTTATAAAAAAGTATTTTAAATTCTTTTGAATTATTTTTAAATTATAAAAAGGTATATAAATTATTTTATTTATTTTTTAAAATGCTATGATGTTTTAAAATTGAGATTGGATTATATTAAACTAGTTTTAAAATAAAGGTGAGATTTATCTAATGGGGGTTTAAACGGTCCTAATCTTTATCTAACTAGGAGCCACCTCCTATATAAGGAGAGTTCTCTTGCTCTTTTTCCTAGATATTTCACCACTCAAAATTTCTACCCATAATTGTGTGTGCATCGTGTCCTTGTCCACCTTCCTTCATGTAATCCGTGACGGCCACTGATTCGATCCCGAGTGTCTTTCCACTAGTTTATTCGTTACAATTATATCGTTTCCTTCATGTCCGGCACACCGGACACGTACACAAAATCTTTCCAATCCAATACTATGTCCGACACAGGACACAAGAACCCTATCCCTAACCTAACTATGGTCCTGTCTCTGGCATCACGGCCGCCACCAGCTCCGGCCAATCTCTCCCAGCGAACCCGAGCGCCCCCACTGCCGCATCCATCTGCACCTCCGACCAACCATGACTCCCGTGCAAAACTACCTCCGGCCAACCTAGCCCAAGACAACCATCGCCACCACCACTGCTACCACTTCCTCCGACCACCCATCCCATCACCCCTGCGGCCACCGCTACCACCATGTCCCTGACCACCGCTGCTGTCACCAACCACCATCGCCTAAACACCCATAACCACCATAAAACACCTCCCTCTCCCTATCGTACTCCGGCCACTCTGACGACCATCACCAAAAATAATAATAATAAATAAAACCCTCACCCACGCCATAGGTATCTGCCGCCATCACCACGCCCGGTCGTGCCTAGCACAGCGGCGCACTTCCATCGCCTCGCCGCGGTAGCCCCCACACTTACCTTTGTGATCATCCCTGATCCGTCGCTCGACCGATTCGTGCACCCCTAGCACCGCCCGCTAGAGCTGCCAGCCACCGACGACGATGTCCCCGCGGCATTGGCACCCTAAATCACCCACGCGTGCACCCTCCGCCGGCCGATGAGTGTCTCAACCTCCCCGATTTTTCCCCCTTTGCCTCTCTTTTCTCCTTCTCATCCGTTCCCAACTCCCTCTCTGTCACCCCCAGTTTCCAAAAACAGGGGTATTTTTGTCATTTTTCATTTTTAAATTATTTATTTATTTATTGTAATATTTTGGGGTTATTTGAGTCGGGTTCGAATTTCAGCTCATTCCGACTTGTATCGGGGACCCGGGGTAGTGTTGACCTTAGCGGGCCCACACACTAGTTAGCCATGGCCCACATGTTAGATATTTTAGTTAGTGACTAGGCTAATTATTTTGGTTAGGATTAATTTGGATTAGTAGTTTTAGGAATGACTAAACTACCCCCGACTTAGAAGTCCTTCCATGTATTAACTAATAGATTAGTGTATGGGGCTTTTTGACCTTTCCTAATAGGACAAAACCCACCATTATGGCTGGCCACTTTTGGCATGGATAGGCACAAGTCAATTTATTATTTCCCCTTTCATTTCTCTCTCTTGTTCTTCCCCATTTTTTTAGAGAGCTTTCCCTAATCAAACCATCACCAAATCCTTCCATTTCTCCACCAAATCTTCTTCCTCCCCTCTCCATTCAATCCAAGGAAGGAGCTCCTCAAGTTTGGGAGGATTCGGAGCTCGTTCGTGTCCTTTTGGAATCTCTACGTGTCGGTGTCGAGTCGGGAAGCTTTTTCCTTTGAAACTCTCTCCCGGAAGGTATAATCCCTTCCTCTTTCTAATTTCTCTCATGCATTAGATTCATTTTGACCCTTAGGATTGACCCCGATGGTTTGGTGTCCATTTCGTGTCCATTTGGACACTTGTAGAGGTGTCCAATGTGTAGGATCGTGTCCTAATGGAGAAAACTCTATTTGGACACTTGTAGAATTATTGGTATATTGATTTGTTGCTATTCTAACATTAATTCCAGATTTTACTATGTGTTAGGAATAGTTTTTCCATGTATCATATTATCATTATCTATATATATGATTATATATATACATATCATTATCTATATATATATATATATATATGTATATATATATGCTGGTTTATATATGTGGGTATATTTGGAACATGGTGTGTGGCTTGGTGATTTGGTTTTGGGCATATAGTGGTTGGCCTAGCGTGTCTTGGTGTGTGTGTTGGAGTAGGAGAATAGTTGAGTGTGTGGTGTTTGATGATATGAGTGTGAGAGTATGTGTATTTGTGTGTGTGTGTTTATGTGTGAGATAGAGAGGTGAGTTTGTGGGTGTTTAGAGAGGGGGGGATACCCAAAACCACTGTCCTAAAGCCCATATCCTGCTGTCCACAGAACAGCCTTGGGACAGCTCTTGGCTATCCCTTTGAACCACATTGCTGCCCTCCCCACATTGTATCAAAATAGTCCACAATTGGCTGTCATAATCCCCACATTGCAGTCCACCATAACCCCAATTCCTGTCCCTTTGGACTATCCATTTGGCCATCAAAACAGTCATACATTTCTCCCATGTAGCAGTCCAGGTTTTGCCCATTTTGGGGCTGTCCCTTAAGCCATGTTGGCTGCCACATAACCACCCAAATTTCAGTCCCCAATTCAAGCCTTGTGGCTGTCCCAAACTGTCACTTAACAGTCCTTGTATTGCCCCTTAAACCACCTGTTAACAGTCCAAGTTAACACCCTTTGCTGTCCCATTGGAACCCCCCAACAGTTCCCTGAATTTCCCATTTCTTGGCTATCCATGACAGCCAAGAACAGCCCTATAACTGACTGAAATCAGTCCACACATATGGCCTAAGTGGCTGTCCTAATTGACCCCAAAAATCAGCCCCTTTATACATCATTCACACCACTAAATTTCAGTCCTAAACACACCCTTAGATGGCTGTCCTTAAGTCCCATTTTCAGCCACCAAACACCAAAAATCAGTCCTCTTTTTCCCCACAAAACAGTCCACCATACCACTTCAAATCAGTCCAAATACTTAGCCTTGTGTGTGTGAGTGTTTGTGAGTAGTGCGTGTGTGTGTGAGCCATTTGTGAGTGTGTTTGTGAGTGCCTATAGGATAGCCTATATCTAAACCAATAGGAAACCTATAGAGAAGTCTATTAGAGTGTGATATCATGTGAGTGTTGTGTGAGAGTGAGTGGTAGGGGTGAGTGATAAGGTGTTGTGTGGGTAAATTCATGATATGGGTAAGGTAGGTAATAGGGTAAACCTACCCATATCCTAAAAATAGGTTAGATACCTAGGATACCCAAAATTCTTGGTAGGTAAACCTTAGATAGGTTGATATCTAGCTACCCTAAGGAGCCTAGGCTAGTATCTTGGGTATTTGTGGGGTTTCCTTGGTATTGGGCAAGGTATCGGGATTTACCTTGGTAAGGTAATGTGATTTCTACCTAGGAATAGGGTATTAGTGTTTGGAGTCTGAGATAGAGTTAGAACTTGATTCCCGTGGTTGGTAATGATCAAATATGGTGCTCATAGACTAGTTTTGACGTCGGTTGACCTTTTTGACCAAAAGTCAACAAAAGTCAACCGAGAGTCAAACTTAGCCTTTAAGCGATCCAATTTGACCGAAACCAACCCAGAGTTGACCAGTTGACTAAAAATCATCTATTAGTCAACATTTGACCTTTTTGACCTAGGGTTGACCCAGGGTTGACTCAGTTTTGACCAGAGTTGACCAGAGTTGACTTTTTGACCAAAAGTCAACTGTAAGTTAACCCTTAAACCAGATTGACCTAGTTTGACTTGGATTGACTCCCAGTGACCTGGTATGACCTAGTATGAGCTAGTATGACCTAGTGTGACTCAGTCTGACCTAGATTGACCTAGTTTGACTTAGACTTGCATTCATGACTTGAACTAGATTCCTTTTTCAGTATTTAGCCCTGTTTGACTCATAGTATCTTATTTTAGGTCTGTGATCACTTTGAGCATCTGTTCACCCTATCAGCTCAGGACCATAGGCGAGTACATTCACTGATAGTTTTCATTGTCTTGATATCTTCTATATCCGATTCAGTTATAGTGTTATACTCGATTTCCAGTCACAACAGTTCACGGACTAGTATATGTTGGATCATGACATGGGATGTTATTCCTAGAGTTACATGGTATATTGGTACATATTCTGTCTTATTTTAGTGTATTGGTATAGACACTGATTTCAAAAGGGGACTTGCTACCCTCTTATGGAATCCCGTGTCATAACGTGTCATGTCCAGATCCATTGTACTATTCGAGGATGGGGGAGTTATTAGTGGTTGTGTGATCAAATTCCCACATGGTTCTATGGTACATATGGTTCATAGCTATACCCTCGCCTCACGACGGGTAAAGCCTTACCTTATACGGTTCATAGCTTTCCATGGTGACTGGCCTTATCGTTCTATTGTATACAGGGTTCGTAGCCGGTCGGATGGAAAGCCTGAGCATATTTTTTCCAAGCCGATCACATTACACACTAATAATTCAAGGCACCTTTTATATTTATTGTCTTGGTGACTAAGTTCTGTTCGGGAGAAGGGTTACAGCCCCGGTCCTTGTTTGGTTTAGGGGTTGTAACTCGGCTTTCGAATAGTTCCCAAGTCGCCCTATATACATTCATATTGTCGTCCTTTCAGTACTCACATCATGATATATATTTCCAGTTGATTTTGTCTTGTATTTCATTACACTGTCTCTTATAGAATTTGTCAATTTGTATGGAACTGCTGTTGGTGTTTGTACTTGCTCATTTTCCAGACAGGATACCATTGACAAATTTTACAAATGATTCAGAGACTGATTTCCCGACCTACTATGGGGTTGAGTCTGATGGATTAGAGTTAGATCGTGGCTTATTGGTAGAGCCACTAGACTTTGCTCACCCTGAGTAGCATAGTTAGTTAGGTTTGCCTGGCCTGCGAGCCAGCTAGTACATTTTAGTTATAGTATCTATTATATATATTTTCTGAGACTGGATGTTTGTGTATAGCTCTGACTTGTGGATCTTGGACTCATTCCTGTTTTATCTATCATATTTTCTTTCCATGCTATCTACCTTAGTTTTGATATATGTGATTGAGACTGTATTGCTATGTTACCTCCTTTCGGAGTGTATATACTGTACAGGTACATTTATCTGTTTTAGTCGTAGTATTTACAAACCCTATATACAGCGTTCTACCGCCGATACTGCGGCGTAGGCTGAACGTAACCATGTACTCGTACCCCTCTTCAGGGTGCGGGTCGTAACACATTTTTGTGGTGGCCCATGCAGGTCTGTGTCGCAATTAGTGCGATCTCGTAATGGTGCTCGACTTAGGGTGCTAATTACGAGCCTGCGACTAGGACGTAGGATCTAGGGTATAATAGGGATTACTCAATCACATTTTAGGAAAAATTTTGATCTTTTGATTTCCATGACAACTCTTCTTGCATTTGAATTCAATTGTCCTCCTTTGATAAATCTTATCATGTGCCATATAGATCTCTTGGGTTCAATTCGTCTTCAGGATGACAGTGACTCGCTCTCAGGCAGCACGGCCTAGTACAGTTCTAAAGAGGTCAGATCCGGGAGGTCTTCCACCTCCGGCTACGGGAGTAGAAGTCGAGAGAGCAGTAGCCCCAGTTCCTGCCCTTCAGGCAGGAGTAGCAGTGGCAGTTCCAGGAGGTCTTTCACCTCCGGCTGAGGGAGCTGCCACATCTGTCCCTGCCCTTCCGACGGGAGCAGCAGCAGCGACGGTTCCAGGAGGTCTTCTACCTCCATCAGCGAGACCGTCCATGGTCATCCCTGACATTCTTCCACCGCCGCCTCAGTTATCGATCGATACTCAGGGGATGATAGCCCTTCTGCAGCAGATGCTGCAGACACAGAGAGCACAGGTAGAGGCACAGCACCGTCAGGCAGAGGTGCTATGACAGACCATGAAGAACTCCCATCAGCTAGCGATGGCAGCAGTAGAGAGAGGTACACAAACTACAGTTCAGGGAGCACCAGTACAGCAGCAGGGTCAGGGGAGGCCCGGTACACACCTCCACTTCAGGAAGATGAACCCACGGGAGTTCAAGGGTACTGAGGGTATCCTATACGCGGACGACTGGCTAGAGGATGTCCAGCGGAGTCTGGAGTTGGCAGAGGTCCCGAGAGGTCTGTGGGTGACGTCTGTAGCGAGCCAGTTCTTCGATATAGCGCTGACTTGGTACCGCACGGATCCGCGTGCGTCAGTAAGGGGATTATCTTGGGAGGACTTCAGGAAACTCTTTAAGGAGAAGTTCTACCCAGATGTAGCTCTGACAGCTTTGGAGGGGCAGTTTGCTAGTTTGGTGCAGGGAAACTCGTCGGTGGACGAGTACGCAGCAGAGTTCTTCCGCTTGAGCAGTTTTGCACCCAGTTTGGTTCAGGATGAGGGGTGCAAGGCCCGAAAGTTCCGGAGGGGCCTTGTACATGCAGTGCGCACTCGCACATCTGGACGACGAGACGCGACGTTCGAGCAGATCCTTATGGAGGCTCAGATTGCAGAGGAGGACTTCGGCCTCAAGTCGAAGAGGAGCAGTGACGCCCTTGGAGCTAGTTTGAGTGCAGGGCCAGCGAAGCGCCCACATTTCTAGCAGAGGCAGTTTCAGCAGCAGCCGCCTCAGTTGCAGTTTCAGCAGGCACCGACGCGTGCCCAGCAGCACCAGGGACAGGACCGGAGACAGGACATCCAGTGTGCCTTCTGCAAGAAGATGGGGCACACCCGGGAGGCTTACAGGATGAAGCTGGGAGTCTGTTTATTCTGTGGAGCTCCAGACCACCAGGTGAAGGACTGTACGGTCCGTGCAGCCAGACAGGCAGGCCAGGACAGAGTGCAGCAGGCTATAGGAGGCCAGCAGGGGCGTGCATTCGCCATGACAGTGGAGCCCACTCAGGAAGTAGCAGAGCATATAGCAGGTTCCGATCTTTCGAATCTCCTTTCCGCATTTGCCTTCGTAAACTGTCTTGAACTTCGATTCTATCTGTTCTTGATCGTTGGGTGAAAATTGTTCTTGTGATGTGATTTCCTTCTGAGATAAGTCGTATGGGCTAGGTCGCCTCGATTATGAGATTTAGAATCCTCTAGGGTCATGCTAGCAGGCAGAGTGAGGACATATAGTCGGACTATGGACGTATTTTTCGGGTGTGAGAATTTAAGGTTTTTGCTGCCAAACTAGCGGCAATGCGAAAATTTTAAATACCATGATTCTAGAGGTATGTACCGTAGTTGAGAACTCTGTGATTATCGTAGCCTTGCTCACTGGCATGACGGAGATTCTGAGTATCATGATTATTGGACAGACGCATACGATTATTGAATTGCATGAATTTTTTTGTGTTTACTTTGTTTTAAGTTTTTGGATGATTCTTTTATGGTGGATAGACCTATATTTGAGAGTAATTTTAAATTTTATAATTTTTAGTCATTTAATTCATGCTTTGATTTTGAGATTTTAAATCATTTTAAATTTTTAGCCATGACCTGTGAATTTGAGATTTTACTATTCTTTGGTTTTAATTTCGAGGACGAAATTTTTTTTAAGGTGGATAGATTTGTCACCCCCAGTTTCCAGAAACAGGGGTATTTTTGTCATTTTTCATTTTTAAATTATTTTGGAATTATTTATTTATTTATTGTAATATTTTGGGGTTATTTGAGTCGGGTTCGAATTTCATCTCATTCCGACTTGTATCGGGGACCCGGGGTAGTGTTGACCTTAGCGGGCCCACACACTAGTTAGCCATGGCCCACATGTTAGATATTTTAGTTAGTGACTAGGCTAATTATTTTGGTTAGGATTAATTTGGATTAGTGGTTTTAGGAATGACTAAGCTACCCCCGACTTAGAAGTCCTTCCATGTATTAACTAATAGATTAGTGTAGGGGGCTTTTTGACCTTTCCTAATAGGACAAAACCCACCATTATGGCTGGCCACTTTTGGCATGGATAGGCACAAGTCACTTTATTATTTCTCCTTTCATTTCTCTCTCTTGTTCTTCCCCATTTTTTTAGAGAGCTTTCCCTAATCAAACCATCACCAAATCCTTCCATTTCTCCACCAAATCTTCTTCCTTCCCTCTCCATTCAATCCAAGGAAGGAGCTCCTCAAGTTTGGGAGGATTCGGAGCTCGTTCGTGTCCTTTTGGAATCTCTACGTGTCGGTGTCGAGTCGGGAAGCTTTTGCCTTTGAAACTCTCTTCCGGAAGGTATAATCCCTTCCTCTTTCTAATTTCTCTCATGCATTAGATTCATTTTGACCCTTAGGATTGACCCTCATGGTTTGGTGTCCATTTCGTGTCCATTTGGACACTTGTAGAGGTGTCCAATGTGTAGGATCGTGTCCTAATGGAGAAAACTCTATTTGGACACTTGTAGAATTATTGGTATATTGATTTGTTGCTATTCTAACATTAATTCCAGATTTTACTATGTGTTAGGAATAGTTTTTCCATGTATCATATTATCATTATCAATGTATATGTATATATATGGTTATATATATACATATCATTATATATATATATATATATATATATATATATATATATATATATATATATATGTATATATATATATATATATGTATATATATATATATATATGTATATATATATATATATGTATATATATATATATATATATATATATATATATATATATATGTATATATATATGCTGGTTTATATATATGGGTATATTTGGAATGTGGTGTGTGGCTTGGTGATTTGGTTTTGGGCATATAGTGGTTGGCCTAGTGTGTCTTGGTGTGTGTGTTGGAGTAGGAGAATAGTTGAGTGTGTGGTGTTTGATGATATGAGTGTGAGAGTATGTGTATTTGTGTGTGTGTGTTTATGTGTGAGATAGAGAGGTGAGTTTGTGGGTGTTTAAAGAGGGGGGATACCCAAAACCACTGTCCTAAAGCCCATACCCTGCTGTCCATAGAACAGCCTTGGGACAGCACTTGGCTGTCCCTTTGAACCACATTGCTGCCCTCCCCATATTGTATCAAAACAGTCCACAAATGGCTGTCCTAATCCCCACATTGCAGTCCACCATAACCCCAATTCCTGTCCCTTTGGACTATCCATTTGGCCATCAAAACAGTCATACATTTCTTCCATGTAGCAGTCCAGGTTTTGCCCATTTTGGGGCTGTCCCTTAAGCCATGTTGGCTGCCACATAACCACCCAAATTTCAGTCCCCAATTCAAGCCTTGTGGCTGTCCCGAACTGTCACTTAACAGTCCTTGTATTGCCCCTTAAACCACCTGTTAACAGTCCAAGTTAACACCCTTTACTATCCCATTGGAACCCTCCAACAGTTCCCTGAATTTCCCATTTCTTGGCTGTCCAAGACAGCCAAGAACAGCCCTATAACTGACTGAAATCAGTCCACACATATGGCCTAAGTGGCTGTCCTAATTGACCCCAAAAATCAGCCCCTTTATATATAATTCACACCACTAAATTTCAGTCCTAAACACACCCTTAGATGGCTGTCCTTAAGTCCCATTTCCAGCCACCAAACACCACAAATCAGTCCTCTTTTTCCCCATAAAATAGTCCACCATACCACTTCAAATCAGTCCAAATACTTAGCCTTGTGTGTGTGAGTGTTTGTGAGTAGTGCGTGTGTGTGTGAGCCATTTGTGAGTGTGTTTGTGAGTGCCTATAGGATAGCCTATATCTAAACCAATAGGAAACCTATAGAGAAGTCTATTAGAGTATGATATCATGTGAGTGTTGTGTGAGAGTGAGTGGTAGGGGTGAGTGATAAGGTGTTGTGTGGGTAAATTCATGATATGGGTAAGGTAGGTAATAGGGTAAACCTACCCATATCCTAAAACTAGATTAGATACCTAGGATACCCAAAATTCTTGGTAGGTAAACCTTAGATAGGTTGATATCTAGCTACCCTAAGGAGCCTAGGCTAGTATCTTGGGTATTTGCGGGGTTTCCTTGGTATTGGACAAGGTATCGGGATTTACCTTGGTAAGGTAATGTGATTTCTACCTAGGAATAGGGTATTAGTGTTTGGAGTCTGAGATAGAGTTAGAACTTGATTCCCGTGGTTGGTAATGATCAAATATGGTGCTCATAGACTAGTTTTGACGTCGGTTGACCTTTTTGACCAAAAGTCAACAAAAGTCAACCGAGAGTCAAACTTAGCCTTTAAGCGACCTGATTTGACCGAAACCAACCCAGAGTTGACCAGTTGACTGAAAATCAACTGTTAGTCAATATTTGACTTGTTTGACCTAGGGTTGACCCAGGGTTGACTCAGTGTTGACCAGAGTTGACCATAGTTGACTTTTTGACCAAAAGTCAACTGTAAGTCAACCCTTGAACCAGATTGACCTAGTTTGACTTTGATTGACTCCCAGTGACCTGGTATGACCTAGTATGAGCTAGTGTGACCTAGTGTGACTCAGTCTGACCTAGATTGACCTAGTTTTGACTTAGACTTGCATTCATGACTTGAACTAGATTCCTTTTTCAGTATTTAGCCCTGTTTGACTCATAGTATCTTATTTTAGGTCTGTGATCACTATGAGCGTCTGTTCACCCTATCATCTCAGGACCACAGGCGAGTACATTCACTGATAGTTTTCATTGTCTTGATATCTGCTATATCCGATTCAGTTGTAGTGTTATACTCGATTTCCAGTCACGACAGTTCACGGACTAGTATATGTTGGATCATGACATGGGATGTTATTCCTAGAGTTACATGGTATATTGGTACATATTCTGTCTTATTTCAGTGTATTGGTATAGACACCAATTTCAAAAGGGGACTTGCTACCCTCTTATGGAATCCTGTGTCATAACGTGTCATGTCCAGATCCATTGTACTATTCGGGGATGGGGGAGTTATTAGTGGTTGTGTGATCAAATTCCTACATGGTTCTATGGTACATATGGTTCATAGCTATACCCTCGCCTCACGACGGGTAAAGCCTTACCCTATACGGTTCATAGCTTTCCATGGTGACTGGCCTTATCGTTCTATTGTATACAGGGTTCATAGCCGGTCGGATGGAAAGCCTGAGCATATTTTTCCCAAGCCGATCACATAACACACTAATAATTCAAGGCACCTTTTATATTTATTTTCTTGGTGACTAAGTTCTGTTCGGGAGAAGGGTTACAGCCCCGGTCCTTGTTTGGTTTAGGGGTTGTAACTCGTCTTCCGAATAGTTCCCAAGTCGCCCTATATACATTCATATCGTCGTCCTTTCAGTACTCACATCATGATATATATTTCCAGTTGATTTTGTCTTGTATTTTATTACACTGTCTCTTATAGAATTTGTCAATTCATATGGAGCTGCTGTTGGTGTTTGTACTTGCTCATTTTCCAGACAGGATACCGTTGACAAATTTTACAGATGATTCAGAGGCTGATTTCCCGACCTACTATGGGGTTGAGTCTGATGGATTAGAGTTAGACCGTGGCTTATTGGTAGAGCCACTAGACTTTGCTCACCCTAAGTAGCATAGTTAGTTAGGTTTGCCTGGCCTGCGAGCCAGCTAGTACATTTTAGTTGTAGTATCTATTATATATATTTTCTGAGACTGGATGTTTGTGTATAGCTCTGACTTGTGGATCTTGGACTCATTCCTGTTTTATCTATCATATTTCCTTTCCATGCTATCTACCTTAGTTTTGATATATGTGATTGAGACTGTATTGCTATGTCACCTCCTTTCGGAGTGTATATACTGTGCAGGTACATTTATCTGTTTTAGTCGTAGTATTTACAGACCCTATATACAGTGTTCTACCGCCGATATTGCGGCGTAGGCTGGACGTAACCACGTACTCGTGCCCCTCTTCAGGGTGCGGGTCGTGACACTCTCTCTCACTCTCTGACTTTTTTTTCTCTCTCTCCTCCTCTCCTTTAGCTTCTCTTCTTCTTTTTCTTTTTCTTCAGTTCTCGTTTCTAATCCCCCAATCTCTCGCTTCCTCATTAAGGAAGCAATAGAGAGAGAGATGGGCAAGTAATATAAATATTATTATTATTATAATAATTATTATTAGAATTATTATTTACTATACTACAATAGGTATGGATGGATATAAGTGTAGTTACTATATTAAAGATGTATGTATATAAGTGCAGTTACTGTTATTAACTTATTAGGGTATTGTTATGAATTAAGTTGATATGATATTTTAATTATTGTTTTATTCGATAAAAATATTTATATTTTTAATTATTTGTGACATAAATATTATATTGGGGCTTGGCCCTACAATTTCAAATTTAGTCTTAGCCTTAAATAATTTTTTTTTAGATTCCTATAATTTCTAAAAACAATATTTTGACTAATAAAAATATATATTTCTACCTCAAAATTTATTTTGACAACTTAGAGTTTTTTTTTTTCCTAAAAACGATTCTTAATTTTCAAGTATTTTTCTAAAAACTATTTTAATTAATAAAAATGGTAGTTTCCAAATTAAAACTTATTTTCAAGTATGTATTTTATCTAAAATATTTTGGACTAATAAAAAATATATTTCAAGTATTATAAATATTTTCTAAAATAGTATAAGTATTTCCTCCATAAAATCTCATTAATTATAACGACTAATCATGACAAATCGTATTCCTTATTCTCTTCCAAAACTAGACTTTCTTATATCAAAGCTAGCTAACTTGACCGTTCTAGACTCGATGGAATAGTCTGTGCCTTCATCGGAGGCCATCTTGCGTAGTTGTTACACTGAAGTCAATTATGTGCCATCATGATCATCGCATCACACCAGACGTTACTACTAGGCAAGATACCTTGCCATTTGCTATTTATTTACTTTAGCTCACATATTGCATATATTTATTTATTATTTACTTTTTGTAAAATAAATTGTTATACATTGTTATATTGAGATACAATTCTACTATTTAGTTCTATTTTCTGTTACTTAATTATGTTTATGCACATTAAACATAGAATTAAGAGACCACCTTTGTGTGTGATGCATTCATTGGTCTTGACACATGTGATACACGAGACACGAGTCGTATATAGGTTTCGGACTTGCATAGTCGACTGGCCACTAGTACTTAAGGATGTGTGTTAGGTTATAACTACTAATAGGATTACATGGTAGTAGACTAGTAGTTCTTAGAGTTAGGACATTGGGTGGGGAGAATACAATTGGACGTTGACCTTCAACCTATCTATTGTAGACTCACTCGCCACTGAGGAATGATAGGTAGACAATATGCTATAGACTCGCTCAATACTGAGGACTGATATATAGTATTTAGACCCGCTACTGAGGTACCAGAAACCCTATTATTCTTTGGTCGTTTTTTAGAGAATTGATCTCGGTGATTCCTCGACTTCCCGAAGCGATTGCAGATAGATCCGACCTCAGTTTTGTGCGCCATTTTTTATTAGAATTGTCTCGAAGTCAACTTTTAGAATATATAATTTATTTACTGATATTTTTTCTTGTGTATTTATGGAGAATTATTTGAGTGTTGGTTGTCCAAAACTCGATTTGTCGTACGGTTTTCGAGATTCCAGGAGATCTTGAACTCCGATTTGCGATCCGTTTAAAGTTTTGGAAAGCTGACACGACGATCTTCGACATATCATTTTTCTAGAATTTTAGAATTTTGTTTACTATTTTATTTATTATGTTGAACTCAGATTTGATCGATAAATCACCGATTTGGTCTTGGTTAGCCATAACGGCGATAACTTTTGACCAAATCGTGAATTTGCGGCACGGTCGATTCTGGTGCTATCGTGGTACTGAAATATACAAGGTGCACTTCAAAACCTCGAGTTCATAACGTTTAACTAGTTAGTCAACATTACGCATCGATTGCATGCCATGGTTTTCAAAATTGGAAACATGACTTTTATGGCCAAAATTCCCCATTTGAATTATATTTTAGATTATTATTAGATTAAATTAGATTTTTAAGCATTTATTTCATAATTAAATAATATTAGATAAGTTAACCCATTAGTCACTTATTCCATGATTTTAGAATTAGAATCTTAGAATTGACTTGTAGTTTTCGTGCATGGTTCGTGGTACGATAGTGTGATATGGGTTGATAGCTTCTAGGTCGGCATTCCTCTTATCCTTGACTTGTGACTATGGTTTGTTCAAGGGTTCAGTCAAGTACAGTATTGTATTATGTTTTAGTTTATTTTAACGCTTTTTTTATTGTTTCCTTGTTTGATATTCCGTTGAGACACGATGGTGATACGGTAGGCTTATTGTATCATTGACCGTATTATTGTTTAGTGAGTCGGGTGGGAAAATACTCGGTAGGTACGTGAACAAATCCAAATAATATTTATTGAACGATAGCTAAGTCATACACCTCACGTATGGGTTAGCCGTACCAAAAGTGGATGATAGTCATCGTATAATGTGACGTATTAGCCCAACCATTCACATATCGAAAGGTATTTCATACACACATAGTTGTTTCTATTTTTTATAATCTTAGTTCAGTTCTTTATCTACATGCTTCTTTTCTATTAGCTTACTCGTTTATGGTTATTGTTTCTCATATATTGTTCATCTCTATCCTGCTAGTTCTTTACATGTTCTTTACCGTTACTGTTTCTCACTATTCTAGCTTATTTTGTGCTAACTACATTAAATGCAATATGGTTGTACTTTGCTCCTTTCCTGACTGGATCATTGCATGTGACTTGGCATGCTTTCTACTTGGGCGCTATGGACCATACGTGGGGGATAGAGATCTTGGAGGCCGACCTTAGATTCTAGATAGATTAATTAGTTTCTTTTATTTAAATGTTTAGTGGGTTTGTTCCCAAAAATCATTTATGTTGTATTATTGGATTTGTAAATAATTATTATAAATGAGCAATTAGATGTGATTTTGTTGTATTTGAAATTGACATTGAGACCTAGACAGCATATTATAGCCGATGCTGCAGCGTAGGCTGGACTTGGCTACATACTCGTATCCCAAAAAGTGGATGCAGGTCATGATAGAATATTTTAGATCTTATTATATTTTATATCAGTTCATTTATCATATTTTTGTCTGTATTGTTGTTGCTTGATTCTGTGGATAAGATTATAGTGATTGCAGAGATTATAGACTTACATGTGAAAGTGTAGTTTAGATACAATGTAATACGACTAGAGAGTCCATTAAATTGGGATACTTATTCTAGTTCATACAGTTGGCATGCTCATGCCTTAATTTCTTATGCATTTTGGAACTGTGGCATGATAAATTTTAGTGGTGGACCATGCAGGTCGAATTTATCGCTTTGGTTACGTTATCGTAGAAATGCGAGCATACAATTAGGATTAAGGAGTATTAGGAATCTCATCCAGTTGTTAGATTATCGACTTTGAAATCCGTTTCTTCTTCTCTAATCATGCATCCTGCTTGTTTCCGTACCGTCCTCATGAAGCTTTTATTTTGTAGCAAGATACAATTGTGCAGAGGACGCATGGTTTACGGAGTCGACCCGATGACCGACACCACTCCTAGCGATAACAGGACTCGAGTTATACCTGGGGACCCAAACCAGGGGCAGACTCTGACACATTCGATAACCCCCACAGGAGTCACACCACCGCCACATCATTAGGGCCCGAATTCGCAGACACAGATGTAGCAAGAAGATCCTTTGCCTCCACCGCCTCATTTTTTGCCACAGATTCCGAATGGAGCATATCCGTCGCAACCGACTTATGGACCGATGCCTCAGATGCCCCAGCTGGATGGCAAGGCCCAGATGTTTTAATTCTTCTAGATCATGATGCAGCAGTAGATGCAATAGACCAAGGCCACGAGACAGAGCTTGATGATGGTTATGGAGAGGTTGGCAGTACCAGCCCCTACACCAGCACCGACACCCGCTCAGACAGTAGGCACGATTCGTGGATATCGGCCGCTGAACCCAAAGCCATTGAAGTCAAGGAGACACCAGAGGAGATCACCAAGTGGATGATCAGCACACTGAAACTTCTAAATGCTTTATAGCTGCCAGCAGATTTATAGATGACAGTCGTTCAAAATTAGCTCGAAGAGAATAGATATCACTGGTGGGAGAAGAGCGAGATATCGACAAAGACCAGACTTGGGAGCAGTTCTTGGAGTATTTTAAGGTAAAATACTTTTCCGCTATAGTTAGAGACGCTCTCTACAATTAGTTTCTCCACCTCAAGCTAGAGAATATGACCGTAAACGAGTATGTTATAGAATTCAGTCGTCTCAGTAGGTTCGGTATCATCTTGATACTAATCAAAGTAGAGAAAGCATGAAGGTTTCATCATAGATTGACGAAGGAGCTCCATAGATACACTACATCGCAGTCCAGAGTTTCGTAGGACGAGGTGTTAGCAGAAGCCGTCTTTAGAAGGCTATCAACAAAGAGCCAGTACTTCCAAAGCACCCTATTACTACTGCAGCCACGTTAGCCAAAGAACAGGAAGGAGGACCTACCGGTGCACCGAAGTGCATATTGAGCAGAGAATCATCCCATACCAAATGAAAGAGCTCCTGACTTGCCATCATTGTGGCAAGAATGAACATCTTCAAAGGGATTATAGGATGAGACTTGGATAATACCTGTGGTGTGGTTCATACCAGCATCAGAAGAGGGATTGTCCACGGCTTTGCGACAGAGTACTACAAATAGATGAAAGGCCAACACCTCCAAGACCCAAGCCAGCCGTACCAGATATTGAAGCCTCGTGACTACCAACACCAGGAGGGCACCAGAGAGGATCGCCCTTGCCACTACAGGAGGTTCAGATCCTGAGAGCCAGATAGCAGGATGGAGCACAGACACATGGTCAAGCGTTTGCCATTGCACCAATTAGGAAGCTACCTGGGAGTGTGCCTATCACAGTTTTTGCTGCTGCAACTATATTGTTTGACTACATTAGCATATTCTCTAGTAATTTATAGCCATTATAGCACCCAGTTTCTAAAATAAGGGTAAATTTGAAATTTTATAATTATAATCATTTAATAATGATATTTAAACCATGTTATGATTTTTGGTGATTTTTAGTTAATTTAAAACTAATTAAAACCACAACTTGTGATTTTGATGATTGACTAGTGTAACTCTAGAGTTTGGCAAAGCCTAGAGACTAACCATGACCAAGGGAGCCTAGTCATGTGATTATGATGACTAATTACAACTTTTTAACCTAAGGGTATTTTGGTCATTTTGACAATTTTATGAAATTGTAATTTTGAATAATTAAATATTGTGCTAATCTTTTTGTTAAGCCTTAACCTAGAAGTTTAACCTAATCTAGATTAGTCTTGAGGTTAGGATCATGGTTAGAACATTCCTACTAAGTGTCAAGGTTAGTAATATCTAGATATCTATAAGTAGGATATTTTCTTCTTAGGATATTTGTGAAAAGAAAGCCTAGAACCAATAGAAAGGCTTGGAATTGGGTGGATAACTCCTAGCCACTCATCTAGACCTAAAACCTAACCCTAATTCATCTAATGGCAGCCACAATAGGACCCCCCTTCCTATAAAGCATCCTTAAGGAGGCCTTTGCCTCTTTTTACAATTTCTTAGAACCCTAATTGTTCCTCCCCAAAATTCTTCTCCAAATATCCAAATTAAGTCCAAATTTAGCCAAGTCTTTTGCATTAGACTCCCCTACAGTAGTAGAAACCATTGGAGGATAGCTAGCAAGGATTTGGAAGCTTCGGGACCGTTGAAAATCGAGGAAGACATCGATACTAGGCCCTTTACATTAAGATTCTAACTCTCAATAGGTAAATCTATCTACACCCATTGAAATCATAATTTTTCTTCATAGATGCATTCATTTAGGGTTCCCCTAGGTGTAGCCCAAGTTTGGTAGGAATTCGTGTCCGTTCGATACCCGTATCAGACACGTATCAGTATTTTTAATTAGGTGTTCGATGAAATATTTGTGAGAAATTAATTGTATTAATTTCAAAATCTATTTAAACAGAAAATTAGGTTATTATATATATATTAATAATCCACGTGACTGAGTCAAAGTTTAGAAGTTTTTCGTGTCCAAAATAGGGTCAGACTCGCAGCACGAGACTGTTAGAGTGTGCCCTGCTGCTCGATACTGATTGTGGAGACGACACGTAATGGTTTGACACAAAACTTCATAGACACGTGGCCCTAGTGACTTACATAATGTCCAAGAAATTTCATGCGACCTCGATGTGTGTGCACGAAGAAAATGTGCACGCACTGATTTTACACGCACTGTACACGCGCGAAAATACCCCACTGATACGCGCTTCGCGCGTGGAAACGCGACTTCGTGGACACGACTCAGGCACCTAGACACCTAGCCCTATACCTGGCGAACCCCTAGGCACGACCACGAGGTGTCTCGTGTCGTTTGTCGTGTCTTGGACCGACTCGCATACGTGCACGAGGCTGTACGTGCCTGTGTGTGTCTGTGCGTGTACGTGGGTGTCTGGACACGTTGTGTCCTATTGTAGGGACACCACACAACCCGTGAGACACACTGACACATGCACGATACCTTACCAACCATTAATTTGGGTTTTTATATGATTTTCGAACTTGGTTAGGGGTTTTCCCCATTTTTCTGATACTGAGCACAGTATTCAGTAATTCTGTCTTTTAAATGTGTTTGAATTGATTTAAAAATATAAATTTTGCAATGATTATACATATTAACATGTCTGGGATTTTATATGATAAATTGGTTTCATAGTTGTTTAGGTTTTCAAATTTTATTTGGTTAATTTGGTTTATGGATTCGATTTATAGGTTTTTCCTAATACTGTGTTTCCAGTTTCTTTTGAAAGTGATTTTTGGATAGATTTGTTTCAGTCGTTTCAAATTTAGTTTCAGATTTACAAGTTATTATATATGGGTATGTTAGTAATAGAGGAGAGGCATACATCAGTCGGATGGGGCTGTATGAGGAAGGATGTGTGTGAGTGAAGAGAGGGGTGTGAACACTTGAGTGTAGGTTTGTATGTTAGAGGGAAGGGGAAGTTTTGAACTGAAGTGAAATTCAGTTGAGAACTGAGATGATGATTTATATGTTAACTGAGGGGTGGGGGTTTGCTCAATACTGAGATTTAGAATGGGTTTTGATTTTACAAAGGTTAACTGGGTTGTGGACTGTTAAGGTGTTAACCTGAGATTCAATAAACCATAGCTTAAATGTTAAACCTGAAAACTGAGATCATGTTGGTATATATGTTCAGTTGGTTGGAGGCATGGCAGTAGGTTACCTAGGGGCTGCAACAGCAGTATGTTGCAGTAGCAGTAGCAGCATGGTCATGGCCATAGGCCAGTGTCAAGTGGTCCCATGTGTTAGTGAGGAGTAGGCTATATTAATTAAGATGTTAGTTCCATTCCCCTTTAGACATCAGTCCCTGTGTAGGTAGGGTACCAATATTGCCATGGTGTTTTAGTTAGGGATTTGTATCATGATTTTAAGGAGTCCAGGTAGAGTGTTCACAATAATTAGTCCTGTAACCTTCAGATAGAGGGTGTCCTGCATTGAGTGTTGGTTAGCTATTCATGTTTGATCCTGTGCTTAGATATACTAGTCCAGTCCATTATCAGTAAGTGTTCAGTCCAATTATGTGAATTTTAGTATTGACTTGATATCTATGTTATTGTGTGTGTATGTGAGTTGGAGCTAAGGGAAGTGTTCCCTGTGTCAAGGACTAGGTGAGAGGATGTGAGACATTGTAAGTTTGTGCCCCATATGAGAGTTATATAGTGTTAGACAATAGGTAGATAGATGGGAGGCAATGTATAGGAAGGCTAAGCAATAGTCAGTATAGGTAGGGCTAAGGGTATGGTTTATAGATAGGTCTAAACCTAAGGTAGAATATGATCTAAATGCTACATGTGAGCACTCACACTATAGCCTATGTGGCCATACCCTAATATTAACTAATTAAATCAAGGATGACTTAGAGTTGACTAGAGCTTGACCAAACCCTTGAATTGACCAAGGTTGGACCCAATAGTTTAAGTTTGACTAGTGTTGACCAAAAGTCAACATTGAGTCTATATATGACCAATTGACATAGTTGACTAGATGTCGACTTGGATTGACCCAGAGTTGACCCTTGATAGACTAAGTTTGACCAATTTGACCTAGTTTGACTAGTCGTTGACTTAGTTGACCTAGTTGGACCTAGACAGTTGACCAAAGTTGACCAAGAGTTGACTTTGACCTAGTTGACTTAGAATCATATAGTTTGCATTGCAGATTTCCATTATTTCAATTTGAGTACTTAAATAACCTGTTTTACTCTAAATAGGACTCTGTGGCACCAGTTCGGACATCCATTCATATCAGTCATTCAGGGTGACAGGCAAGTACATTCTCTGATCGTTTCATATTTGTCAGGACTTATATTCTTGCTCTAGATTACTTTACTTGAAACTGGCACGATTGTTATCACGGATTGGTACTATATGTATCTTCTCTTGCGATGTTATCTCTATTGTGTTCAACAGATACATATTGTGATGTGCATTTCACGAACATATTGTATTTATTGTACACCTCTATTCATGTATACTCATTGTGCATCTTGTACTCTCATGATCACATGAGCTTCATGGAGAACTATTGTACAAGGTAGCATAACTGGATTGGATCCTTGTGTATTGATTGGGGAGGGTGAGTAGAAAATGGTTATGTAATCAAATCTCATTGTACGACTATTGTACGCATCCATTGTACACTCACGTATGATGGAGCTACCTATTGTTATTGTATAACCTAAGCCATTTACATAAACATATTTTGCTCTAAATCACTAGTACTTGCAGTTTTACTTATTCTGTATATATTTTCAGTTATAAATTCTCTTTCATTTTTATGTATATCTTCTTACAGTTCATGTATCTTACTCTTTTGCATCCTTTATATTTCCTAACATGTTATGAACTGCGTAAGATGCATTGTGCTCGCTCCTGTTCTGACTGGACCTGTTAAAAATATTACAGATAATGATGGTGACTGCCCTACCTTCTATGGGGCACATGAGGGTGACCTTCAGGAGCCTGAGGAGCATCTAGCTCAGTAGAGGGTGCCTAGTCTAGTCTAGTGTTTATAGTTTTCAGATTGTATCAGATTGTTCCGATTGTTAGTTGAGACTTAGTTATATTTCAGGACTTGTATTTATTTGTGGTGGACATCTACTTTGTGTGGTGTGATAACTCTATTTATATTTCAGTTTCTTCCTTTTATCTGATTCTATATCGTGCTCTATCTTTTCCTAGACTTGTGATTGAGATATTATATTATACCTTCGTGCGGAGATGATATGTTTATATCATATTGTTGTTAGATGTTAGATGTTGTAGACGAACTATACAATGTTCTACCGTCGATACTGCGGCATAGGCTGGACGTACCCACGTTCTCGTGCCCTTCCTCAGGGTGCGGGTCGTGACAGCCATATATAGAATAGTTACTTTCTTTGTCTAAGAATTGGAAAATTCTTATTGGGAGAAGACAGGAATCCATGTTTGACAAGACTAGGTAAATAAATAAGGTGGGTATAATTCCATAGATATTTCCCATATTGTCAATTGGAATAAGAGAACTAAGGAGATCATCATATATTAGGAATGATTAGCCGATCATAAGCCTGATAGGTGGTGATATGTTTCTTCTGTTAGTAGCCGAGGGACATGGACTTTCATGGTGCGTGGTCCACCCCTTGTCCTTGTTTGGTTGTAGGATTGGGCTATTATGCTATGATTGCCTAAGAACCAAAGTTGTTGCGCAGAGTCCTTTAGCCTAATCATGCGATGGAATGTATTTTATCTCGGCACGATATGGCATCTCTTGCCCTTGTTTGGTATAGTGGTGTCACATTGCCTCGATGATAGGATATATGCCTAAGATTATGTTAACCTATATTATGTCAACCTACATTCCATTGATATTAGCATCCTCTAGAAAATATGTATGACTAGTTTCCTTTATCCTATGATTTGGCTTAATTTTGAGGACAAAATTTCCTAAGGTAGATAGGTTGTAAGTCCCCTGAAATTTACGGGATTTGTTATTAATTTTTATTATTAATATATATTTTTCCAACTATTATTTTTTTTATCATTAGATGCCCTTTACTGCAGCTTTGATTTTAGGAGCAGAACAAATACCAATTTTTTGAAACAGCTTTCATATGATTTGATCTAGACGAGTCCATCTCCATTTAGGCATATCATGTATCACCCAAACATGTTCTCTTGTGCTCTATTTTTATTGGACAACTTTCGGGTTAAAAAGGCAATTTATATCATCTAACATAATATTGTTGTTCTTTCCAATTTTATTTAGGGACTCAATCTCGACCCAAACTTTTCGACCTAATATATAATTTTGACCTATTTTGATCCTACTACACATATGTTAATGTGTCCCACTCAATTGAATTCCCACGTTCTACTTATATTCAAATGGCACACAAGACCTATTTAATAGGCCTTCACAACTCAATTTGACTTAACAAGTCGCATCGACCCAAAACTAGCCCAACAAGTTGTGGTAGGACCTATCCTAGGTTGCCCTAACTTAATAGGAGGATATTAGATTGATTTTTATCAATAATATTCTAGCTAGTATTGATTTGATCTAATATTACATCAACCCCATATTTACTTTCCATACTTAGGAACCACTCAATCTTTTGAAGGTAGACTAATGAATATCATTTTATTGGATTACCAAAAC
This sequence comes from Iris pallida, assembly GCA_029216955.1. Classification (NCBI taxonomy): domain Eukaryota; kingdom Viridiplantae; phylum Streptophyta; class Magnoliopsida; order Asparagales; family Iridaceae; genus Iris; species Iris pallida. The sequence continues at coordinate 83,851 of JANAVB010020047.1, read as the reverse complement.
TCAACCAAACTTCCTCAAACCAATTCTTATCAAACCCTAACCTTATTAACCCTCAAAACTATATTTTCTCTTCTAAAACATGGCCATCCAACGCCCTTTCTTTCCCAAACGAACAACCCCTCTCTCTCCAATCGCGCGTACCCCTCCATCACATCGAGCAAAACCCCTCACCCAGACCTCTTTTGCTACCACCATCACCTTGATCTCAGGCCCAAGACCCTCCCTTTTGACTCTAGTAGCCTCTCGAGCAGCCCCAAACCTCTTTCTGGTCGACACAACACCACAGTTGAACGCTAGTTTAGCCAACTTGCAGAAGGACACACAACAGGTATGCTGCCTTCGCACCTATGTTTTTATGGTTTTTATTTACCTTTTTGACACAAAACTAATTCTAACGCATTGCCCCACGTGTCTTATTTCATCTCTAAGAGCCACCTCACCTGGATCCGCTTCGTTTGTCCGTGGCGCTCATTGCTCGAACATTGGTCCAGACCGAACCAATTTTAGTGCACGATAGTTTTCGGCAACATGCGAAGCCTTTCGACCTCAAACAATATATTAGTAACGATCCTAACATCCTACTTTATCAGTCTATGCTCTAGAATTATCTCTTCGAGTTTTTCACATATTTGTGCAATCGTTTCGTCGTACAAGGTTATTGAACGTTAAATTTTATTGAAACTAGTATAGTCTTCGAACTCGAACCTTCGTAGAATTGTTCCATGATTCTTGTCATATATTTTTATCATAATTTTTTTGATAGTATTCTTAATTATTTCAGAATTAAAAATCCATATCTTCTATTGTTTGTTTGGTTCTAATCAACCCGACAAATAGGCATATTTGTGTTGCTAGAAGTTTGCTAATTTGATACTTTATTTTTTCATAATATATATATATATATATATATATATATATATATATATATATATATATATATATATATATATATAAATGTCCAAAATTATGCTATTAACTTTTTCATAATTAATATGAATTATTTCTATCTTGTAAAAGTATTATTTTTATGGTAATATGATACTACATATGGTAGGTATAATTGTATGTAGTTATATACTAGTTAGCTAGATTATGTTGATGGAGACTATATAAAGTATGTATATATATATGTGGTAGTTGTGTTGTCATTGAGTTAGAATTGATTTTAGTTTATTTTATTTTAGGAGTTCGTGATCGTTCGATTACAGTTGTTGAAGTCAGACCGTTGTTTTATACTATTTCCAAGATTCAAGGCAAGATACCTTGCTTTTGCTTTATTGTTTAATTTATGTTTTATGTTCTGTTCGGGTGTGTGTGTTTGACTTAGAGTTAGTGGACGTACCTTATTTGTGAAGTTACTGATATAACTTCTTTGGCTTTGACACGTATTATTACACGGCACTGTGAGTAAGGTTTCATATGCATGAGTTTGCGCATTAACTAGTCATCGGTGTATTGACTCATTTGATAGTTAGATTGTGTATAGGTAGGATGACTTTTCATTGAGATATGGTTTGTCCGAGTCATGGATATGACTTGTGAAAGTCCATGGGCGGGGAAGACTATTAATTGGCGTATGGGACAATCTTTTAGACTTCATAGTCTTTGGAGGAGATTACAGAGTCATGAGCCTTTTATATGTCACCCGGTTATGGGTTTATTTGTTGCCCTGTTATAAGCATTGGCTCGTGATTCGAGATCGGCCTGTGTTTCATTGCTATATCATTACTTACCTACCCATACATCCAAAGTTGTCTTCAACTTGCATTCACTTAGGTGGTAAGCTTTCCATTTATATTTATTCAATTTTACATTGGCATGTTCCTGTTGTATCTTGTTACGTCCCTCTATGGACCTAGTTCTTTTCCATATTCGGATGAGCATTTATATCCTACTTTCTGTGGACCGGGGATTAAGATAGGTTATGTTGCAGAGGACTTAGAGGTGTTACCCGAGGAGTTTCTCTGAGCTTGGAGTATGCTAAAATTAGAGCCATGAGCATCATTATCTAGTTAACCGATGTTCTGGCATGGCTATCTTTTATTTATGTACTTTTTTATTTCTGCATTGTATTTCTTTTCTATTGATATATTTCCACTAGATTATTTTTCAAACAAAATAGTTGTATTGAATATTTCAGATCTTTATTACATTTCATATCAGTTCATTTATCATATTTTTGTCCATGTTGTTGTTACTTGATTCTGTGGGTGAAATTATAGTGATTGTAGAGATTACAGACTTGCCTGTGATAGTGTAGTTAGGTACATCGTAATACGACAAGAGTAAATTTATTAAATTGGGATACTTATTCTATCTCGTACAACTAGCATGCTCATGTCTTAAGTTCTTATGTATTGTGGAACTGGGGCGTGACAGTGTATCCCTCCTACGATAAGAAGTTCTCTCTTTCATGCCAGTCACACCCTGATTCCGCTGAGTCATCCGTTCTCACATTTATCTCTGGGAACCGATCGTCCTCGCTTGGGCGTGATGCTGTACAAGTCTGGTATTGCACTTGTACAAGGCAAAGACGGTACTTAATTGATAATCTTCAAATATGAACACATGACAGTAGCAGAAGCAGATAAATTGAAGATAATGATGACATTCTTTCTTATTGAATAGAACACATTATTGATTTATAGCAGCGAAAATAAGCAGATAATTTGAACTCACATTAGCAGTTCAAGTATTATTCATTCGGCAGTTCAATGTTCATATGTTATTCATTTCAACATTAGCCAACATAAGAATCTTTATTATTAGCAACTAAAGCATGGGACAACTAGGGGCATATTAAAGCAACATGATACTCCATTTTATTAAACATAAAGGGGCAGGAGAGAAGGGACAGTTCCACTCACTTGCATAAAGGGTATTCTTGTTTCGGTCACATCTATTTCCCACTAGACATAGCCCCACGAGCGAGCCATGTTCCAGCACACATTCCATCCGGCCAGCTAAGAGACTACATCAGTCTCAATTCCTTTGATTTCCAACACAAGTCTCGGTCCAACATTCTGATCACATCCAACAAGCCAACCAAATGCCTCATGCGGAGCGGGGCATTACATAATATACCACTCAGAAAAATTTTCGTCCTCGAAACTTAAGGGAACGACTCATTCTACTAAGTTCACTTAGTCACAACAAGTTCCTCATTCAGCTTCAATTCAATATCCGTTTCGACACACTTGGACATTTTTGAAATTGCTATCCAACTGTACCACTTAATCTATCAACGATTCAATCCGTCTTTCTCTTTTCCAAAATATTTATACTTCATATTTATTAACCCACATTCTGCCATGCATCTCTATTTTGTCGCAACCTATCACTTCATTTAGATCCATACACATATTTTAGGCATCCCCAAAACATATGCACTTCAGCCAAAGTCTATGCTAATACGATTCGATAAGCTCTCCCAACAGTATTTTCTTGGTCGCAGCCTACCACTTCGGTTGGATCCACACACATACTTTAGGCGTCCCCAAAATATATGAACTTCAGCCAACTTTTGTTTTAGTGCGATTCAATAAGCCATGATATCTCTTTCCCAAATCCGACTTATATCCTTTCGATTCATTTATCACTTCATTCGCTTTGCCACAATCGCTATCTTTCAAGCCACAACACTTAACATTAGGGACAACATGAATAAGTTCCTTATCCAAGCACCATATTTTCTAATATTCGGGCCAAGGGACTAACTTGAAACCAACCGTATAAGAGCTCACAGTAATCAGTATACAATTTTATTCCTTTCCGAATCCAACAACGTCTCCCACTGAGGCAATTCATCTTTTCTAAAAAGGTCCAATCTGAGGTCACTCATTATCAATTACTCAAGCCAAGAACACAATTCCATGCAACATCCCATCCAACATAATATCCATCCCGCAATCTATTATTTTGAATTTCCTTTATGACTATGAAATCAACATTCAAAACTTCTGAGCAACGACCCAACTTTTCCAACTCGATACACAACATTCTATGTTAATCAGCTAACTGACTCTAGGTACTAGTCCGACATTCCCGCTATAGGTCGACATATTACTTCACTAGTGTCAACATCTTTGAGGCTCGCGTTGTAGCATATACTTTCTCAAGTCATACTCACCACCATCTCTCGTTTAATACCAAAATGATCATCCTATGGGTCACCAATGTCACCATATTATTCGATCAAGTCTCTAAGGTTAGCTATACCGACAGCTAAACCTAATCATTTGGGTGATTCCTCTAGAGTGGACGGATACTAGGGGCCAGACTAATTTTATACTCTTAGGGTCAACAACCAATCAACAGTTCCAAGCAACTCTACCCAAACCTATGGGTATAAACTCAATCTGAACATATAATCGCCATTGCCGGCTATGCCGACAATTGGATATGCATCCTACAGTCGCTAGGGTCAAGTCTATCTATGGTCATCAAGGAACTAATTCTTACAGAGGCTCGTTCTAGACTTACCCAACGATCGACTAAAATCGATCTAGCAACATTACGGTCTAATTCCCAGTCCGACATACAATTCCCAACGATCTAACAATCTATCAAGTAAATTTCCAACGATTTGATTTCTATTCCAATTCCTTCGTACTAACACGGATCTATATACCGAGGCTAACTATTCAAGGGTCATCGATTCCGATAGTCTCAACAGCACTATGGAATCATACTATTCGGTCTGTGTGACAAAGTCATACCACTATGTCATAAGCCAACAATCTATATCCCAACCGACAGTCGTCTAGACCGTTATACCATATACCGGCATTATCCAACACATTTTGTGATTCTAAATCTCATTCGTCTTCCGGCCATCCAATCTCATACGAACATTCATAAAGATTCATACCGCAAGGGTCCAGTAATCTATTTCAATCCAATCCGACAATTCCATATTTCAATTAACCATTCTCTATGCAACACAAGTAATCCGAGTCCTCACTTGTAACCTTTGTGATACAATTCAATCCCACATCATACATGCACGTATGCAACGACTATCTATTTCGTCAAGCTCGAACTCAAACTTTACTAATTTTATCCTTCGGTCGTCAAGATGGGTTAGCATCTATCACACCTTAGGGTCAAGCATCGATTTTCCAACATTCATCCGAGTTACCAACAATATTTCTAACTTTCATATTAGTAACCAATCTGGAATAGCTATACTGGATCTTCATGCAACCAATCACCATTATCGTTCATTGTTCTAAGCCACAACATTTTCTAGCCCAATCCATTACCCACAGTAAAATAATTATCCGGCCATTCTGAGTCATCACCCGACTGAGCAATTTCTAACCAAGGCACTCGCTACAATTTCCAACAATCTCGCTACCCAGCATAACATCACCATCAAGGGACACTCGAGTCTCCTAGCAACAAGGCATGACTCCTAGCTAAGTCACAGCACTAGCCAACACTCACAAATAGACACATTGCTATCATACGAAAAGGGTCAACACACATCCCGTTCTGAGGTGGTAGAGGCAATATACCACTCAAAAATGAAGCCATCCTTAAACAATACCAATCTTAAGTCTACTCCGGTCAATCGTGATCTAAACTGATCACAACACAAGGCCAACATTCTTAGGGTCTCAAATCACAAGCCACCACACATGAGTCAACTCATCAATTCTGTTGAACTCACTCATCAATTGTTTCGTTCACAATTTTTGTTCCAATGTCAAATGCAATTCTCAACATCTTATAGCATACATAGCAACTTTTCTCTATTCTCACATCCCGAACATCATTCACAACATAGAATAATATGGCATCGAGTCATTGTTGGGTCATTAGTGTCCAAACAAACAACAAGCAAACATTCATAGGCATTATATTGTATTTAGACTTATTGTATGGAACATCCAGTAAGCAGCCAAGAGGGTCAACGAACTTTTTCAAACACGAATCAACTTAGAAAAGATTATAAAAACAATAATAGGATAGTTGTGGAAGCAATCTTTGATTTAATTGTGGAAGCAACGTTGAGTTATCGCGGAAGCAACTTTGGTTATTCGTAGATGCAACTTTGATTTGAAACGAATCAAATGAGAGTCCAAGGACGTAAAGTCGTGCTCTGATACTAATTTATCATGCCCTGATTCCACAGAGTCATCCATTCTCGCATTTATTTTTGGGAACCGATCGTCCTCGCTTGGGCGTGATGCCGTACAAGTCTGGTATTTGCACATGTACAAGGCAAAGACGGTACTTAATTAATAATCTTCAAATAGGAACACATTGCAACGACAGAAGCAGACAAATTGAAGATAATGAGGGCATTCTTTCTCATAGAATAGAACACATTATCGATTTATAGCAGCAAAAATAAGCAGATAATTTGAAGTCATATTAGCAGTTTAAGTGTTATTCATTCGGCAGTTTAATGTTCATATGTTTTTAATTTCAATATTAGCCAACATAAGCATCTATATTATTAGCAACTAAAGCATAGGACAACTAGGAGCATATTAAAGCAACACAATACTCCATTTTATTAAACATGAAAGAGTAGGGGAGAAGGGACAGTTCTACTCACTTGTATAAAGGGTCTTCTTATTCCGGTCACATCTATTTTCTACTAGACATAGCCCCATGAGCGAGCCATGTTCCAGCACTCATTCCATCCGGCTAGCTAAGAGACTACATTAGTCTTAATTCTTTTGATTTCCAATTCAAGTCTCGGTCCAACATCCTGATCACATCCAACAATCCAACCAAATGCCTTGCGCAGAGCGGGCCATTACACTGCCAGCATCAAGTTGGATAGAGGTCCCAACACTCAAGTTTGTGAAATCATAGTATTTTTCTCTGCCAAGACCCGAGTGCTGAACATTCTTTTTCTCGGACTTGGAGCGAGAGTCGTCAGCTTGCATATATACAAGCCTTATTTATACTCAGAAACATTTCTATGCATCTGGGCAACAGTTTTCTTCCACGCCTAACGAAAGACTTGTTAATTGATAAGCTAGAAGAAGCACAAGTAGATGCAGAGACACCTTATGCACCACTATTGTGGTTGCCCCCTTAGCAGCAGCAGTACCATTCACCGAGATATACGGCACCAGAACTTTAGTTCTGGCCATCTATGGCCAGAGCTTTCCCCTTGTCATCAGCAACCTTGGGAAGAGCATGTTGGCACAATGATTGTATCATATTTTTTTTAATATGACTAATTGATTAAGTTTAACATAATAATATCACTCATATTCATATAATCACTATCTTGTTGCTACTTAAACTTAGCATTATCCTACTATTCATTAAATTTATCATACTGCTATACTGCTTTCTTTACCTAACATGTACTTGCATAAAAATAGTAAGCATGATCAAACTAGGACATATGCAATAAAGAATTAATGATGGGCCAAAGACGGTATTATACAAGAAGATTTCTCTGAACCACCCAATGACATATCTGGGGCGTCTCACTCTGGGGTTCTGCTGTCCGGTCAGCGGACACTCCCCACGGGGGTTCGGAGGAGAAGCATCCGAAAGGTATTCCGATTTCTAGATCTGTTTATCTTTGGACAAGTGCCGTCAAAGAAAAAGGCATCATCAAAGGGGTATCGACTTTATATTTATTTATGTATTTAATTATTATAAGTCTAGGCAATTTTTGGACTGATTTGGCACTTGGCTTAGCTTTTCATAAACTCCACCAAAAAGCCTACATAAAGCCTATATCAATATTGTTCATTCAGTCCACAAAAAGCCCACTCAAAAAGAGCCCAAAACCCACTCAAAAAGAGCCCAACCAACCTGAATACAGGGCAACCGAATTCGGACCGAGTTCTGCCCGAACTCAGGCCAAACTCGGTCCCCCCTAACCCAGTATTCCATTGGATCATGTCACCCTGTTGAATCAGCTTCAACGTTTGTATTCATGAACGTTAGGTAACCAAATTTTGCCTGAGTTCGGTCCCCATAACCTTATAAATAGAGGAGATTTCCCTATTCATTCCATTCTCTTCTCTTATATTCCTTAAGAGTTCTTAGAGCTACTTAACCTTCCTATCTAAGCCTTTATGAATCCTAGCCAAGCAAGTGTCAGTTCGATTCGATCTAGAAGTTTGTTCAAGTTGTAAAGAAGGCTTGAAAACTAATTCATTTTTATCCTATTATTGAAGTCGGCAAGTCCTTCGGATTAAAGGCTTGTATGTGTCAAGTACTTCTCTTGGATAAAAAGCACATGTTATAAGGAGCTGCAAGCGCTTTCAAATACAAAGCTTATGTTTCACGAGATAGTGGATTCAACATCGAGCTGAGTACTCGAAACTGGACTAGTCCTCTCAGAGGAAAACCAATATAAACCTTGATGTATGAGTTTGTTCTCTCTGATCTCCTTACATTATGTATTATTCAAATACTGCTTACTTCATATAGATTGTTACTGTCTTATAAATTTTTAGAGATGATTTTCGCTGCATACACACACACACACTCTATTCACCCCCTTCCCGTCTAGAGGTGCTTCAATGGTCCTATAATTGGTATCAGAGCAAGGACTATATTATTTGGCTTAGCATCCTTAGAGTAGTGTTAGGGTTATATACTAAAATCATCACTTTTGTATTAACTATATTTTCTTTTTCTTTTTGAATAAGAATTATATAGGCAAATGTTGGCATTTTATATTTGTTAGATGTTAATACAAGTGTCTGATATTCTACATTATAGATAATATGGTGTGTGATGACACACAGAAGATCATATTATCAGTCCCTTGTAGAATATATATATATATTTTATATATATATATATATATATATATATATATATATAACCTAGATGGATTTGGACAAACCATTGGTAAGGTTGTAGTATAATATGGCATTAGTCTATCTTGATTGTAGGTTTATACTAGTACACATTGTGTGTATTGAACATAACCACTTAAGGTTGCTCTCTTTGTACTGACTACATAAGAGAATAATCTGTTATTATGGATGCTTGTGCTCTTAATCCAGATATAATAACAGACATATATATAGTGTTCATTACTTTGATACATAAAAGAGTGAGATTCGTAATGAGTCAGTAATCTCTATGAATAGGGTAATGGTATTATGTGTATGATGGAATGTTGATTATAAAAGGAATCCATGTCTCGATGTATCGGGTTGATGATGTCCCCTTAAGAAATTCATAAGAATTGTCATGTAAAGCTTGCAGATGGATTATATTCGACATGACAACTAAAGTTGAGTAGTACTACTTAAGGATAAAAGATGTCGATCAATGTAGTTGTCAGTAACTTATTTTGATTGACGGACATTCGATATCTTAACAAGGGGAGACAAACAAGCATATCATAAGAAGGAGCCCATAAACGTAATTTGGGATTAGAAAGGTAGTGCAATAGTAGCTCTTTAGTGGACCGAGCTATTATTAACAGGTCTGAGTTGTGTGTTCGGGCTGAACATGAGATACCCAGACCCGTTAGGAGACCTAAACCTAATTTCTCCTACAGTCTCTGTCGTAGCCTGTATATACCCTCTATTTACTGGCCATCATATATATCCTAAGAATAGCATCTTTCTCTAATTCATTTATCACGAAATGAGAGAAAGGGAGGAAAGCCAAGGAGAAGGAAAGGTTGGGAGACCGTCACCCATACGACGTTCAACTCGACGAAAGGATACGGTATAAGACCTTGAGGTTGCTGATCGATCAAGATTGCTGGAAACTGTTATCGACTCCTTACCGCTTCAGTATAATTCATGAACCATGTTTCCTCCATTGAAGGGTTAGATCACAAGATTAAACATTTTCATGCTTCATCACTCGGTATGCACACTAATTTATCATCCTGGAATTTTTGTTGTTAAAGGGTTTGCATTGGTACATGTATAGATCAACTTTGTAGTCATGCCGCATGGTTGATAAATTATCATGCCGCATGGTTTTGTCGTGCCATATGAATAGGAAATCACCATGTGCAAGATGACTTGGCCAGATGGCCATGGTTATGTCGCATAGGTAAATACATGATCCCGGGAATACCAGTTCCATCAAGTAGATCCTTATTATCAATTTTTATATTCTGATTCCAATTTCCTACAATTGGTATCAGAGTAGGTTATATTCATATATAACACTCCAGAGAGTATATATATGGCATCTGTGAAATCTATATTCACAGGTAAAGGGCAGTCCACAAATAGACCCCCATTATTTGATAGAACGACTATACTTATTGGAAGACATGGATGAGCTTCTACCTGAAGTCACTAGACTTTGACTTATGGTTATGCATTTTTGATAGCTACAAAAAGCCTACTATCACCTCTATTCTCACTTACTCTATTATTAACAAGTCATATTATAGTTACACGTAGGAAGAAAAGAAATTAGCTAGCCTTGGTACAAAAGCAATAAATGCTATTTATTATGATGTGGACTTAAATGTCTTCAATCATATTACTACTTGCACAACATCTCATAAAATTTAGAAATTGTTTGAAACTACTCATGAGAACCGACACAAAAGTGAAGCTAGCAACTCCAAAGAAGAAGAAATTCCTCGAGATGCTGCAAATGTGTGCATGATGGAATTAGGATTTGAGGTGAAACACAATCTTTTATACGAAGAAGAGCTTATGTGGTATAATTATAGAAGACCTTGTCACATACAAAATGATTGTCCTAAAGTGAAAAAGAAGAATCGTTACGAACGATCGAACAAAGGAAAGTCGTCGTCTCGCAAATACGCTAACACGAGCATATGGTGTAAAAGCAAAGCAAACAACTCAGAAGAAGAAGAAAGCCCTCGTCAAGCTGCAAATAAATGCTTAATGGAATTATCCAACGAGGTACATAATAATCCTTTTTTTGAAGAGAATAAATTTTCTTACGATGAATTATCTGATGCTTTTCATGATTTATTTACTAATTACAAGAACGTTCTAGATAAGTATAAGCAAGCAAGAAATGATGTCCTATCATATGAGCTTGAGAATGAAAAGTTTACTTTTTTATTGAATGATGATAGAGTTACTTCTACTTCTGATAAATCTGTTGACATCTCTACACTTGAGTTTAGATTACATGGGGAACTGGAATACACTGAAAAATGTACTCAAGATAATGCTAAACTTAAGGAGGAATTAGAAACAAAAAAGAAGAAGTACTCTGTTGGCCCATTCCATGGTCACACCCGATTTTAATAATTGACATAAACTTAAGTCAATACACAAAATATACGAACTGCTGCTAATCATTTCAGGTCTTGTGAAATCAATATAAACAAGCGTAATACTACATCAGCAAGCACGTAAATCATCATTCTGAAGCTTATTTTCATTGGAATCTAGTCCGAGTCATTTTACAATTTATTATGTATTTTATCTTTATTGAGTCTAGGATATAAATTATAAGATCGACTCGATAATACTGGCTTAGGTTAATCATAATCCACTTTCCTATACAGCCTACCTATCCATAGTCCACCTACCAAATTTTTTTTATTTCCATTCTGCAACAGAATTTGACAAATGTCTTACATTTTTACTGAGACAGAACTCAAACCGAGTTCGGCCCGAGCTCGGTCCGAACTCTGTTCAGTTTGAATGTGTATATTTGTTGCCTCCAAATCTGTATAAGTGAAATCTTGGCATCATAACTCTGCCCAAATTCTGCCCGAGTTCGGTCCTCGAAAATACCTATAAATAGAAGAGAATTTATCATTCCAAATCATTCAATCAATTTCATATTCTCTTCTCTCTTCAATAAGTGTTTTCATCCGATCAAAAGCTTTCATATCACACCTATACTTCTCTTAGCCAAAAGCCAGTAATATCTATTCGATCTAGAGTCTTTTGTTTCTCAAGAGTTGTAAAGAGGTTGTTCAAAGTACAGAAACTATCTCTGTTGTGGAGCCGATCGTGCGCTCGTCACCAAGCACGGTGTTGTGAAGTTGGTTGTGCACTTGTCACCAAGCACGGTGTTGTAAGAGACTGCAAGCTCTCAATTAGCTTGTGCCTTAGTGGATTAACATCGAGGAAGAGTACTCGAGACTGGAATAGTCCTCTCAGAGGGATACCAGTATACATCGCTGTGTCACTGAGTTTGATCTCTCTATCTCTTGCTATATTTATTTACTGTCTCTTATTCACTACCATAGTTATCTGTTTATATTTTTTAAATTGGTGATTATTTTCTGCTGCACTCGCACTCACTCTATTCACCCCCTCTAGAGGTTCTCAAGAGTCCTACAATTGGTATCAGAGCAGGTTATATTTAAATATAACAAACCTCAGAGAGTATATAAGACAGCCGTAAAATCAATATTCAACCGTGAAGGGCAATCCACAAATAGACCTCCACTATTTGATGGTACAAATTATACCTACTAGAAAACTTGGATGACATTCTTTTTAAAGTCTCTTGACTTTGATCTTTGGTCTATAGTAGTTGACGGTTATAAGAAATCGGCACCTACAGTAGTTGATGGCCTGCTTGTAGACAAGCCTCATGACAAATATACAGAGGCTGAAAAAGCAAAGGCTAATCTAGATGCTCGTCCATCAACGCACTGTTCTGTGCAATTGACAAAACAAAATTCAACAGAGTTTCAACCTGTAAGACATCTCATGAGATTTGGAAACTTCTTGAGGTAACTCATGAAGGTACTTCCCAAGTGAAGGAATCCAAAATTAGTAGACTAACACAGGAATATGAATCTTTTAAAATAAAATCCGGTGAGTCAATTACACAGATGTTCACTCGTTTTCTTGATATTACTAATCCTTTACAATCTCTTGGTAAGGATTACAGTAATCACGAGAAGATCAAAAAAGTGCTACGGGCTCTAACCAAGAACTGAAACCCAAAGGCAACAGCAATCATTGAAGGAAACATCTCACCACCATGTCTCTGGAAATACTGATGGGCAAGCTCATGACCCATGAGCTTGATCTGCAAGAGTTTGAAAAAGTAACCCCAAAAGAAAAATCTATCGCCTTTAAAGCATAAGCCAGAAAATCTACATGTAATGATTCTGAGGAAGAATCATCAAGTGGTGGTGAACAAGCCCTACTAGTAAAGAACTTCAAAAAATTTCTAAAGTTTAAGAAATCAAACAGAAGGAAGAGAGATATCCAAGAAAGCAATGAAGACGAAACAATATGCTTTGGATGCAAGAAATCAGGGCATATGAAGAAGGACTGTCCAACTTCGAAGAAAAGCAGTCCATACGATAGATCAAGATCAAGCAGAAAAGAAACAACTAGTTGAAAGTATGCAAATACCAGTATCTGGCATGAAAGTGATGCCAGTGATACAGAGGAAGAAGACAGACCCTGCGGAAATGCCAATGTCTGTCTTATGGCTTTTGATAAGGTATCCTCAAATCCTTTGTATGACGATTTTACTTTCGATGAATTAGAAAATGCCTTCAACGAAATACTTGAAGAACACAGAAATGTGCTTGACAAGTATAAGTATTCTCGAAAAAAGATTAAGGCATACACAACCGAGATAGCTAGACTGTCCAGTCTTATTGAAGACATTAAAGGGACGTCTACTACCAGTAACACGGAAGAGATAGCTAGGCTTAAAGTAGACTATCATGAGGCTATCCTCAAAGTTGAAAAAAAAGAAAGAGACTATGTCAAAATACAAGAGTTATATGACATAGAGAAGAAGAAGCACTTAGTCACAGAATAAAGACTCTTAAACATGACTACTAAATATGAAGAGTCTTTTGCGGTTTCAAAAAAGTTAGAAATCAAGTTAGGTAAACAGGCAATACCTGTGACACAGCCTAAGTTTAGTCCTAATGCTAAGCATACACCTAAGAGGACTAAAACTTAGAAAGCACGAAATAAACACGAATATCACCATGCTTTCACTTATAGGTTTTCAAAGAAACCAAATAGGTATGTCAACACAGATTCCACTAACACTGGTTCAAAACTCACTTACACATATTGTGGTACTCATGGACACATATCACAGTATTGTTTAGCAAGAAAACTTGTTGACAATCGCACATTATTTTGGAGACCTAAGACTAATCAATATAGACCCTTCAGTAAATGGGTACCAAAGGATTCATCTACTTGTTTTGTAGGTGGACCCTCAACCCTCTCATGCTAAAAGCAAGTTGATCCTCGATAGCGGATGTTCGCGGCATATGACTGATGATGCATCTTTGTTCGCCACGCTATTATAGAAATATGAAAAATATGGAGTTCATGCGGATTACAAATTGCCGTATAGATACTTCGGGCCAAACAGGCCCGCATGAAGGAAAGCATCATAACTGTTCAAAGACATATGCGGCCCATCGACGAACAGATGTAGAAGAAAAATATGCGACTAAGGAGGAGCAGTTCGACTGATAAAACTGACAAGCCCTGGCAAAACATGACAGTTCTGACACTTCGACAAGAAAGACAAGACGTGAGACGTCGCCCAAAAGTAGGGTTCGTACGCCTCCATACGGCCAAAAGAGCGTCATCCAAGCCGCATGAACCTCATGCGGCCCAGCTTATGCGGCCCCAAAGTTTCCAAACTTTATGTAACTGTCATCCGAGCCGCATGAGTCTCATGCGACCCCACATGATCAAAGACTGATAACACCATACGCAGCAGGACACGTGGCAATCTGACCAATTCCTTAACTACCCAGATTTGCTGTAACAAAATCCCAACAAACCGACAGATGGCAGCCGGAGAGCGGGTCTTTACATGCCAATCAGCCACGTGGCCGCAAGCCGTCCATGCGGCTCAAAATCCATCCTATTATAAATAGTAGGGTGCCACACCCCTGTACTGGCTGGCAACCTTCAAGAAAAAGCAATATCTTCACGAGCTAGAGACTGCATCAGATAGTCCACAGAGTAAGGCAGAGTTGATAGCACTTTCCCGAGCCTCCACCGTCACCCCCTAGAATCAAAACTAAACAATTGTACTTAGATTATTTCTTAGGCTTTCTTTCTAAGCTCTTCTTTGTACAAGCAACTTTGCAATCAATTCTAGTGTACTATAATACCTGTTGTTGATTTTTATGGCAAACGCGATGACGACTCTGCTGGGGACATCATTCTCTTCCGATGAGAAGTTGGTGACGCAATCTGATGCGTCCAAGCTCGGCTCTATACAGCAGATGCTTGTGGTCCGCTTCGACCAACAAGCCTTCGAAGAATTGCTCTCTGAAGGGAGCGCCAGCCCGTCTTAGAAGCGAGCCGACCCGAAGAGGACTCGCAAGGCGTCTGTGCACAAAACTGTTGCCCCCGACCAAGTTCTCGAAGAAGCTCCTTCTGCAGCCCAAGACGGTAACCAGAAATCTCCTGTGGCTCTGTTCCCAACCGCAGAGGACCCACTGTCCCCAAATCCAACAGAGGAAAATACTATGATGCTATGTTTTTGGGGGCACAAGGGAACTCCATGCGGACAAAGAGGAGGCCGCAGAGAGAAGATGGACAGTCTGCCCATGCAACAGCCAACTCTGGCTGCAGGCAGACAACTCATGCGTCAGCCAACTCTCACCACAGAAAAATGATCCATGCGGCAACCAGGTCTAGCCGCAAGAAGATGGGCCATGCGACGACCAATCCTGTCCACAGACAGGACGTCTCATGCGGCCCTGTCAGAAGCTCTGTGTTCGACCGCCTCTCATGCGGGCTCGACATCATACGGCCCACCAAGGATGCGGAATGTATCAATCTGGACTCTTTTTACTATGCGCCTTTGGGCGCTAAGTCAAAAAAGTCTAGGGCAGTACAGGCTCAACTAGCCCAGTCAACTGTCCTAGTTGCTAACTGTTAGTAGGCCCCGTTAACTGTTACACGGGCTCCTAACAGAAAGTTGTACAGAACCACACGCGTCCAGTCCCCCAAGGCTAACGGACAGGGTGGGTCTTTAAAGTCTCCCTCTAAAGATCCAGAGCAAGTTCCTTTACTAGCCAGGGATCAGGGAGCAAACATGATGCCTAAGCACTCGTGCGCTCGGGATCCCCGAGTTCACAAGTTTGGTGCAAAGCCAGAGCAGCTTCCTACCGACTTACGTGACGTGATTATTCACAAGCGCAAGACGGTAGCATCAGCATGAAATGAGTCCCTCTCGGGGCGTCGTTGCACCCAAGTCATCATCAATTGCTGTTGCAATAAATCAGCAGCACCTGAAGATCGACAGTCAGTTTTTCAGCGACTACAGCAGCCAGCACCTGTCCGACAGGTGCAAATGCCAGGGGACGAAGAGTTTCCTTTTGCCTCCTGTAATTCAACTCAAAAGGTTCACCCTGGCAAGTGAGGAAAGAAGACATGCTCTTCCAGCCCGACCATCTGGTCCAGTATTGCATGGAGACCCTCATTTGGGGGGTTCCTATCAACTACAGGGGGTGTCTATTTAGGCACTCGATCCAAGAAGAAGCTTCTGGCACTCGGGGGTGCACCTTCGGCCTCCTTGAGAGTAGATGAAGCTGGGGGTAACAGCCTCCTCAATGTATGCGACAACCCGGTGTACCAAGAGCACACACAGGGGGTAGAGATCCCCCAGAACTCTATAACAGAATCGGATTTCCCTGGGGGCCACCATCCTCGCCAAGACGATACGGCTTCCTGCACAGGGGGTAGCACCCCTTCCGAGTCTGACGAAGATGATATTCTGACATTTTTTGATGATTTCACTATACAAGGGTACGACACCGAGAGTACCTCTGCCATAATCTCTTCTACCTCTACCCACGTGAGAACAGTCTTTATGACTGACGATGATCATAAAGCGCCTTTCGACCGACAACGGCTAGAAGTACTCGAAGCCATGCTCCTGTCCTTAGTCAAGTCGGTGGATGAGATCAAAGTCAACTTGCCAGCTCAACCAGCAAGGACGCCCAGACAAACAAGCTTGGGACCCGCAGTCAACACGGACTCTAACACGACCGCCCCTCCTTTAGGTGATGATCTCGTAGCACCATCCGTTCCTTCAGCTGCAGATGAAGCCATGGAGGCTAGAAGGGAAGTCCAGGAGCTTCGAGCTATGTTCAATGCCTGAGACTCCTCTCGGGATCTCAGAATACGTCAGCCATATCCCGTTGCGTGGAGAGATATGCCTTTTCTACCGCGGTATAAGCCGTTCTATATCGATTCTTATGATGGGAAGACCTCTGCTAGTCGGTACATGACTTACTTTGAAGTCACCACCGACCACTTGCCGCATAGTGACGCCATCCTCACGCGATTATTCATCGGAGCATTAGAGGAGATCGCGTTCGACTGGTACCGCAACCTCTCCGACAACTGTATCCATTCTTTCGACGGCTTCAAGCACATGTTCCTGGAGAGATTCTACGAAGTGGGGCATGATGTCACGATGTCATCTCTCATGGACATTGTTCAGGGAGAGAGGGAACTGACGAAGAACTATATCGAGCGGTTCTGCTAAACAACGATGAGATTGCCTCGGGGCAATCCTGAGAGTTCCCTAATTGAAATCTGCCAGAAGAAGCTGCTGTCTGCAATTAGCCTCTGGATGGGAGACGATCAGTTCAGAGACTGGACGACTTTTATCATAAGTGCTACCAACGCGGAGACAAAATTGAAGAAGGCTCACCAGCTGGGGTTACACATCCCAGACGAAGAAGATAAGGACAGACGTCCTGGTCCCACCTCTAGTAATAACAACAGTGGCACCACCACCAACTGGGACAATAAGGGCAAGCAGGCCATGGTCACTGATGCGACTCAGAAGCCTGAACAAAAATAGACGGAAGGTCAGTGGCCCAAGATTAATTACACGTTCGAAGATAGTCATGTCAAACCTATCTTCGATATGCTCTTGCAAGGGGGTAGGATCCAGCTCCCGCCACCAAGGCACGAGCCTCGAGCAGCAGAAATGGAGGACCCGAAGTACTGTCACTTCCACCGCTATGTCCATCACGCAACCCAGGATTGCTTCCAATTGAAGCGGTACATCCAGAGTCTTATCGACTCTAAAGCTCTGTCGATAGACTTTGAAGAGGTTACTGTGGCGCCGAACATGGTATCTATTCAGTTTGGCGATTTCCTTCCAACAAGTACTCTAGACGGGGTAGTACCTGTCCCCCGGGCTACGATGGAGGTTACTAATCTTTCACCCGCCCGGAGCCAGACATCTGGATTGGTACCCCTCACCACATCGCGAGGAGAGATAATGTGGGTTCATCCAGACTTGGCGCCCAAAGTTACCCAGGGGGTGTCATCTCCTCCCAACAAGAAAAAGGACAGGACGTCTAGAGCGTGCCACACAATTTTAGTCGAAGCTGAAGAAGCCGTAGATGTTGTTACCTGGTCTGGAGCGTAAGTCCAGCCCGTACGGGATAGTCCAGCTGAAGATCCTCAGCCAGCAACGTTGCCTCCCTCTGATGTTCCAAGGCCATCTCAGCCTCCGCTGGCGGATAAGTCCAAGACAAAAGAGACCCGCTTCGACAGGCCACTCCGTAGTGATATACCTCAGGGACTGGAGAGACCTTACAACTTCGACATATTAGCACAATTGGCTAATACGCCAGCAAAGTTGTCGCTATACGAGCTTCTAAGGCTCTCCAAGGATCTTCGTGTCGCATTAAGCGAAGCACTCCAGAATACTGATGCCTAATTAGCTCAGGTCAAGCCTCCAAGGGAAGACCCGCCAGCAGATCTACAGGACGGCAGTAGCACAGATGCAATGCCCAATATCGTATTTACTCCGTAGGACATATTGATTAAGACCAACTTACATGATCGCCCATTGTACTACACTGGATACATAGGCGACATTAAGGTGGATATGATGCATATCGACCCTGTCTCGTCAATAAGCATCATCCCGAAAAGCCTACTCCAACTTCTTGGCATCCCTATGCACCGGCTAGCAGCAACCAACACTGCCATTAGCGGATTTAACTCAGGAAGAAGCTATCCCCTAGGGAAGATCCGGTTGAAGTGCTAGAATGGTGACCTGAGGACGAAAGTTACCTGCTACGTCATAGATGGAGACACCTCCTACAACATCCTCCTGGGACGTCCATGGATACATGACTATATGATCGTACAATCCACCCTTCACCAGTGTTTCAAATATGTCAGTAAACACGGTTCCGCGAAGACCGAATTTGCCGATATTGATCCCTTCAAAGGGGTTGAATCTTATTACTCGTCGGAGGCTTGTCTATATGACTAATTCAGGAAACATATAACGGACGAGCCGAAAGCCACCGTAGGGCTGGAAGAACCCTTGAGAATCCGTCTCCAAGCCCGTAAACCGGGCAGGGCCGTACTCCTTGTCGCAACCTTACAAAAAGAGGTGCTCGATTCTCCTGTCACACCTGCGTAGTCGGAACCAATAGTCATCCATCTTCCGAGATTCAGTCAGAAGCCAAAACCCGTTATAGGACCAATGGTGATCCGACTGCCAAAGTCCAATCAAAGGCAATAGGAAGATGCGAAGCCCTCGGTAACATCGATGGTAATCTGATTGCCAAAATCTGCTCTAAGGCCACTAGAAGACACAAAATCCCTTGTCGAGCTAATGGTCATTCATCTTTCCAAAACGAGCCAGCAGCCAAGTGTTGGTCCAACACTCCTAACCAGGTCAATGCCTCAAGCAATGTTGGTGGTTTTGTTGCCCAAGATATCAGCCTAAACTCTGAGCTCGCAGGGGGTAGCCAAGGAAGACAGGGAACTCGCCAAATATGTGGTTACACAGGCAGATAGCCCCTCTCTTGATGATGTAATCCCGGTGGATAAAATTCTTTATTTTATCAATAAAAGGCTGCCGTTAGACTATTCTGAGTATGACAAGCCTAATCTAACGTATGTCGCACGAGACTATCTAGATGTTAGCCTTCACACACAAGTGACAACTGTCCATACCCTGAACCGACTTGCTTCCATAAAAGGCGCTTACTTCCCGGTCTCAGACAGAAGAGGATAGGATCACACAATCATCTTTGGCCGAAAAAAAGGTCCTCAATCTTTCACGCCACAAGAGTCCGACCTCGGACCCGAAACTGGAAGACTACCGCTGTACTTATATAGTCCTCAAGCCAAGTACTTCATGCAAAAACAGGGGTACGACATGGAGGCTACTCCGGGTCTAAATTATGGCAGTGGTCGATGATTGCCTCTACAGCCGTCGGCACCGGTAGGGAAGCCTCAGGATCATTATCACAAATCCAAACGTTGTCTCGGGTATGTTAATCCACCTACAACGCCCAAAAGTTCTAACGAAAAATGTGAGTGGCACTCCCATTCGTCTTAGTCACCCATTTACGACTCCGATAGCAGTATTACGGATATATTCAGACAGACATTATCTGCCAATATGACATCCGCTGATGTCGAAGAAAAAGACGAAGACCTACTTGAACCTCTTGAGTTGGAGCCGTGGGTCCAGCAACTAGATGCATAATGGGAGAAATGCATCGAACATCGTGATCCTCCCACTGAAGATAAGGTTATGCAAGTTAACCTCGGCAATGAATCCTCTCCAAAGCTAATCTTCGTCAGTAAAAATCTGACAGGCGATGAGCGGGAGTCGTTGTTATCACTCGTCAGAGAATACATCGACGTCTTTGCTTGGAGCTATGAAGACATGCCAGGGCTGAACCCCGAGATTGCACTCTATAAGCTCAATATCTATCCGGACGCAAAACCAGTCAAGCAGCAGCGACGGCGATTTCGTCCAGATATCATAAATTCTATAAAGGCGAAAGTGAATAAGTTTATAGCCAGCGGTTTTATCCATGAAGAGCAGCACCCAGACTGGGTAGCCAACGTGGTGCCAATCATCAAAAAGAACGGAAAAATCCGAATCTGCATCGACTTCCATAATCTCAATACGGTATGCCCTAAGGATGAATTCCTTCTTCCGATCACCGATATAATGATCGATAATACGTACAACTTTGAGCGCATGTCCTTTATGGATGGCTTTTCGGGATACAATCAAATCAAGATGGCTTTCAATCATTAGAAGCATACATCATTCCGAACGTCAATCGACGTATATTGTTATACGGTCATGCCCTTTGGCCAGAAGAACGCCGGTGCAACATATCAACGGGCTATGAGTGTCATCTTTAGAGATCATTTGTGCAAGACGGTGGAGTGTTACGTAGAGGATATCGTCGTCAAGAGCCGCTCCAAGAACGATTATTTACATGACTTAAGAATAGTATTTTACCTCATGCGGGCACACAACCTGAAGATGAATTCCACCAAGTCTTTTCTGGGGGTGTCTAGTAGAAAGTTCTTGGGCTTTGTCATTATTTCCGGGGCATTCACATAGATCCCGACAAAACAAGAGCAATCCTGGAGATGAACCCACCAAAGATCCTCCGCGAACTCCGCGGCCTTCAGGGAAGACTAGCCTATATCAGAAGGTTTATATCTAACCTCTCGGGGCGATGCCAACCCTTCACTCAACTCATGAGGAAAGGTGTCTCCTTTGTATGGAACAAGGAATGTCAGCGTGCCTTTGATGATATTAAGGAGTACCTGATGAATCCCCCAGTTCTGGTAGCCCCGGTCGTCGGAAAGCCCTTCCTGCTCTATGTACGGGCGATGGAACATTCCCTCGGTGCTCTGCTAGCCCAGAATAATGGCGTAGGACATGAACAAGCCATTTACTATCTCAGCCGGATGATGGTAGGACCTGAACAAAGGTATACTGCCGTGGAGAAGGAGTGTTTTGCCCTAGTGTTCGTCATCCAGAAAACACGACACTATGTGACAGGGCAGACCATCCATGTGATTTTACGAGTCAATCCCCTCAGGGTTCTCATGACCAAGCCAGGTGCACTCAGTTCTCATCTAGCCACCTGGGCGATACTATTATCCCCTTATGACATGGTTTTTGTTTCGTAAAAAGCTATCAAGGGGCAAACCCTGGTTGACTTCCTAGCAGTCCATCCAGGATTAGAAACAACCAGAATTTATGAAGAAATTCCTGATGAAGTCGTCGCCTCGAACATGACTTCGTATGACGCCATTTGGCGGATGTTCTTCGACGGTGCTTCAAGAATGGGGCCACAAGGTGATATCGTTGCTGGAGTCAGGATGGTATTAATTTCTCCCTCCGGACTAGTAGTCAATCGGGCATATTCTCTTACAGAACCCTGTTCAAACAACGTAGCCGAATACAACGCTCTAGTCATTGGACTCCAACTTGCGAAAGAAGTGGAAATTAGATACCTGGAAGCTTATGGTGACTCACAGTTGGTTGTTAACCAGATCCGAGGTTCATACGAGGTTCGAAATGAGGACTTGATTCCCTATTATCAGATAGCAGTGGCCATCATTACAACCTTGGAGGGGTTCTTTATAGAGCATGTTTCTAGACTTCAAAACATCGAAGCCGATGCCCTGGCCGGTCTTGCCGCTTCCTTGGCACTCCCAAATAATGCTCATCATCTAGTCGATGTAATAGGCCATGAACTGGTCTGCCCTAGGAACAATCTTCAACTGGGTATGAGTTGCTCCACCCAGATAACCAATGACATACAAGACTGGAGATGCCCGCTCATCGACTTTGCGGTCTATAGAATTCTGCCAGAGAATGTGAAGGAAGCTACCTCAATCAGAAGACGCTCCCTCAGATTCTTCTACGATACGGATATAAAAATGTTATATCGGCGATCCTATGATGGGCTACTACTATGATGCCTGTCAAATACAGAAGCCAAAGAATCCCTACGTGAAGCTCATGACGGTACTTGTGGGGCTCACCAACCTGGCCCGAAATTAAAAGATCGCCTTCGCCTAATGGGTTATTACTGGACCACAATGGTCGCAGATGCAGTTGATTATGCAAAGAAGTGCAAGGCTTACCAGATCCATGCAGATTTCATACATCTGCCATCTGAATTCTTGTACCCGACAGTGGCCTCTTGGCCATTCGAAGCATGGGGAATGGACGTCATTGGGCCAATCACCCGACCGTCGTCTAGAGGGCATCGGTTCATACTTGTAATCACCGATTACTTCTCCAAATAGGCAGAAGCTGTTCCATTGGCTGAGGTCAAGACATCGAATGTGATTAGCTTCATAAAATATCACGTTATCTACCGTTTTGGACTGCCTCGGAGGATTATCCACGATAATGGTCCGCAGTTCGTAAGCCACGCTTTCTATCAATTTTGTGATAAGAATCGGATCCAGAACATGGCCTCGACAGCATATAACCCCTCGGCCAATGGTCTGGCTGAAGCATTCAACAAAACCATAATCAAGCTCCTCAAGAAATTTGTGTCTGCAAACAAACGCGACTAGAATGAAAAGCTTGGTGAGTGCCTATGGGCGTATCGGACGACGATTCGGACGGCTACAGCAAATACACCGATCTTCTTGGTCTACGGGAGCGAGGCAGTCCTCCCATTGGAAACTCAGATTCCCTCACTTCGAGTGGCCCCTACCTACCGGTTAACGGTGGACGATAACTGCCGCCGACGGCTACAGGAGTTAGAAGCATTAGATGAGAAGCGTTTACAAGCTCAACAAAGCATAAAGCTCTACCAAGCACGCATCTCTCGGGATTTCAACAAGAAAGTCAAGCATAGGATATTCCAAGTGGGTAATCTTTTTTTGGCCATTCGCAGACCAATGGTCATGACTCACAAGACCCTCGACAAATTCTAGCCTAAGTGGGAGGGTCCGTTCGTCATCGAGACCGTATTCTCCAACGGCGCGTACAGCCTCGCAAAACAAAATGGTGACTTTTTCATGATGCCCATCAACGGCAAGTTCCTCAAAAAATACTATGTTTAAACGACACCTTCCAACTATCTCTCGGATTGTGAGTTATATACCCGCAGGTATCACTGAACTTACACTCTGACTTCAAATCTTCCAGATTGTTGAGTTATCTACCCTCAGGTACCACTGAACTTACTCTCTGATTAATCTAAATGAATTCTCTTGGTCGTATCTATGTACCCCCGATCATAGCTTTTCTACCACCAAGAATTTGCCTCAAAATCTATTGCCCGCACCACCGGTACACAGATAGGTAATAGGTCCATACAACTTATCGTAATCTATTACTCGCACTGTCAGTACACAAAAAGGGTAATAGGTCCACAAAACTCTCCAATAGAAAAAAGCAACCATGTCCATATTACCTCTGAGTTGTTTTCTCGTCCATCACGAACAAATCATCCCATGCATATAACTTTCACGTTGATAGCACCTCTGAGTTGTTCTGTGTATCCCTATCATGCCAACCCCTAACATGTCCTCATTATCTCTGAGTAGGAAGGCTTTGTTTTGACCCGTATTTACCACTTCCTCATTACCTCTGAGTAAATACGCTGGTTTTCTCTCCACTTATTATTAGTACTCGCATCGCCAGTACACAAAAATGATGATAAGCCCACAAAAAATTATCATAATCTATTACTCACACCATTGGTGTACTAAAGAGTAGTAGGTCCACAAAATATCATTCAAATCTATTTGCTCGTATTTCCAGATGCACAAAAGGGCAATAGGTCCACAAAAATCCCCTAGTGGGATGTCCTTTATCAAATACAAATGCTGTATTAGGCCCTCTAGTAGAAGTACCATAAAATACCAAAAATAGAATGGAGTGAGCATACTCTGGTCATTCAAGATTAGTTACATTCATAGGACTACATCGACAACAAAGAAAGGAAAATCTGGCAATACATAGTTGGGTTTGACAGTGCTTCATCTTCAAGCTGTTTTATGGCCCTCGAAGGAAGTCATGTTTTACTGCTGAGAAGCAAACAAAGCTGTTGAATCGCCAAGGAGCTACCAGGAGGAGGGTAAATATAGCATGCTATCCTCCCCTCCATATTGTGGATGCCTTAGCCCCGCTCCCCCGAGGGACCATACCTTCAAAATATGGTCACTGATAGTGGTTTCGCCTACTTGGAGAGCCGTGAAGGCGCGACATTCGTAACGACACCTGACCACCGTCCAACTCTCCGAGATATAAAGGCTGTTCCTACCATCTGGGGAAAACTTTTCCGAAGCATGAAGAGTCCTGAGTTGTTTGATGTGTATGCCAAAAAGGTGTAGGGAAAACTCTTCCGAAGCATGAGGAGTTTTAAGCTCTCTGATGTAGGTGCCAGAATGTTGTACTTTTACTCCATCACCGACACCAGTCCTAAAAAAGATTGCTAGCCAGACCCTTACAAAAAAACATGAGAAGAAGGAGGATTTAGCACCGAGAAAACAAAGAACTCTATTATGCAGCCTAGCCAGTTAGACGGCCCAGCCAAAACAGAACTCATACAGTCCACAGTTATGAGGCCGGCTTCATGAAGCACTCATGCAGCATTTATACAGCTCAGTCATTATCATGCAGCTCAGTCATGAAAAACTCATACAGCCCAATACTCGTACGGATCAGTCACGAGGCGATCATGCGACCCAATCATAAAGTGCTCATGCGACACCTATGCGGCTCGGTCATGAAAAGTCCATACATAATCATCTTGAGGCACTCAGCCAGCTCAAGTTCGAATATGTAGCGGTTATGAGACTCAGTTTATACAGCCCTATCGTATAGAACACATGTGGTCCAGACGAGATAGGACATACATCTACCAAGTTTGTAGCAGAGGCAGTATACGACAGCCCCACGCACAAAATTTCAGTCATCATCTGCTCATCATCCGTACCCTAGGGAGAAGGTTGCACATCAGAACAAATGGAAGGAGTGTCTACCGCTCTCGACGGGGAAGCAAGTCTCTTTCCTTTGGCCGCCATGCCAATCGACTTAGAAGCTTTTGGAGCCATAGCAGAAAGTATGATGAAGTCAAAGGAGGAGAAGGTAAAAGAGGAAAGACTCTCTCTGAATGACTCCTATTTATAGAGTTGCTGAAGAGAGACTCTTCGAATCTCGAGGTCATTAAAGATAGGGACGACGTTTGGGGACTTTATCCCTAGTAACCGTCGAGCGTCTCTTTAGTTTTCGAGATCATTAAAGATAGAGTCGACATTTGGGAACTTTATCCCTAGTAACCGTCGGCTTCATCTCGAAAATAGATCCACAACCAAGTCAGGAGAATTAAATACAGCAGTGACAGCTAGCAGACTCTCTGCGGCTCAAAGCGTCCCTGCGACTCAAGATTTGTTCTATGACTCGGGATCCCCTGCGTCTCAGTATTTTTCTACGACTCAAGTTCGAAAACCACTCCCTGCAACTTGAAGACTCCCCACGGCTTAGCATATTTTTCATGCTTCTTATTCAAAGTGTTCCAAATTTGTAATTTGGATACTTTGAAGGGGATCTTATAGAAAAATGAAAAATATGGAGTTCATGCGGATTACAAATTGCCGCATAGATACTTCGGGCCAAACAGGCCCACATGAAGGAAAGTCGCATAACTGTTCAAAGACATATGCGACCCATCGACGAACAGCTGTAGAAGGAAAATAAGCGACCAAGGAGGAGCAGTTCGACTGATAAAGCTGACAAGCTCTGGCAAAACATGATAGTTCTGACACTTCGATAAGAAAGATAAGACGTGAGACGTCACCCATAAGCAGGGTTCGTACGCCTCCATGCGGCCAAAAGAGCGTCATCCAAGCCGCATGAACCTCATGCGGCCCAGCTTATGCGGCCTCAAAGTTTCTAAACTTCATGTAACTGTGATTCGAGCCGCATGAGTCTCATGCGACCCCACATAATCAAAGACTGAGAACACTATACGCAGCGGGACACGTGGCAATCTGACCAATTCCTTAGCTACCCAGATTTGCTGTAATAAAATCCCAACAAACCGAGAGATGGCAGCCCGAGAGCGGGTCTTAATTTGCATGCCAATCAGCCACGTGGCCGCAAGCCATCCATGCGGCTCAAAATCCATCCTATTATAAATAGCAGGGTGTCACACCCCTGCAATGGCTGGCAACCTTCAAGAAAAAAAAGCAATATCTTCACGAGCTAGAGACTGCATCAGATAGTCCACGGAGTAAGACAGAGTTGATAGTACTTTCCCGAGCCTCCACCGTCATCTCCTAGAATCAAAACTAAACAATTGTACTTAGATTGTTTCCTAGACTTTCTTTCTAGGCTCTTCTTTGTACAAGCGAGTTTGCAATCAATTCCAGTGTTCTATAATACCTGTTGTTGATTTTTATGGCAAACAGCTATCGATAAAGAAAGAAGGATATGTCTCCTTCGAAAATAATCTGAAAGGTGATATCATTGGCAATGGCACTGTTGGTATATCTCCTTATCCTATAATAAAAGATGTTTGTTTAGTTACAAAATTGAAACATAACCTATTAAGCATAAGTTATTTGGCTGATAATGGTTATGGTATCAACTTTGTAAAAGACAAATGTACCATATATGATATATCATCTGGTAATCCTGTATATGAAGGGACTAGAGAAGATAATATTTATGTTTTCTTTCTGGAGAGTACTAATAATGGAGGAAGATGCTTAGTAGCTAACCTAGATGAAAGCTGGCTATAGCATATGAGACTAGGACATGCTAATATGGACACTATCTCACGACTAAGCACTAAAAAGCTGGTAAAAGGACTCCCTGAGATTCCATTCAAGAGAGATATGGTATGTGCTGACTGTGAAAAGAACAAAGCACATAGGTCTACATTTAAATCCATCAACGCTGTAAGTACTTCTAGACCTTTGCAGTTGATACATATGGATTTATTTGGTCCTAGTAGAGTCGCTAGTCTTGGCGGTAAGTTCTATGCATTTGTTATTGTTGATGATTTCTCTTATTTTACTTGGGTTTACTTTTTATCAAACAAAAGTGATGTTATTTTTGAATTTCAGTTATTTTGTAAAAAGGTTCAAAACGAAAAAGGCTTCATGATTACTCGTATCCGAAGTGATCATGGTGGCAAATTTGTAAATAATGATTTCAAAATTTTTTGTGATGATAGTGGAAACTACCAGGAATTTTCTTGTCCTAGAACTCTTCAATAAAATGGTATTATGGAGCGGAAGAACCGTACTCTAAGCGAGATGACTAGAGTCATGCTAAATCAGTATAATCTTTCTAAATATTTTTGGGCAGAAGCTGTTAGCACAACCTGTCATGTTTTAAATAGGGTGTTAATTCGACCCATCTCAAAGAAAATACCTTATGAACTTTAGTTTAGAAGGATTCTAAACATTTCTTATTTCAAAGTTTTTGGATGTCGTTGTTTTATCCTGAACACCAAGGATAACTTGGGTAAGTTCGACTCTAAAGCAGATGAAGGGATATTACTCGGATATGCTGCTAAGAGTAAGGGATATAGAATTTTCAATAAAAGGTCTATGATTGTTGAAGAATCCATTAACGTTACTTTTGGTGAGCTCAATAGTCACAGATCTAGCGACAGTGATGATGAAGGTATACAAGCAAAAACTGATAAGAGTCCTGTGGAAGATCTGACTCATAAATTTGAATCATTAAAGTTCTTACCAGATCATCCAGAGACACTCATTATAGGTGATGTATCAAAACGTATAAGTACACGCTCCTCTCTTAGAGATTCGGAAATAGCAGCAAATATAGCTTTTATTTCTCAAATAGAACCTAAGACTATAGAAGATGCCCTTAATGATGAGTTTTGGATTAATGCCATACAAGAGGAACTTAATTAATTTGAGAGAAACCAAGTTTGGGAACTCGTTCCTAAACCTATTGGTCAATCGATAATTGGTACCAAATGGGTGTTCTGAAATAAACTAAGTGAAGATGGACAAGTTCTACGCAACTAAGCACGTCTAGTGGCACATGGTTATAATCAAGAAGAAGGTATTGATTATGACGAGACATATGCCCCTGTTGCTAGATTAGAATCTATCCGCATGTTTTATGCATTTGCATGTTTTAATGATTTTAAATTATTTCAAATGGACGTGAAAAGTGTATTTTTGAACGGATTTCTAAAAGAAGAAGTTTCTGTGAAACAACCCCTAGCTTTGAAGATTTTCAAAAACTTGATCACGTCTTCAAGCTTAAGAAAGCACTCTATAGACTCAAACATGCACCTCGTGCTTGGTATGAACGCCTAAGTGCCTTCTTACTTGATAATGGCCTTTCAAAAGGAAGAGTTGATACAACTTTGTTTATCAAATCTTTAGATGATGACATTCTTCTTGTGCAAATATACGTTGATAACATATATTCGGTTCTACTAATGAAAAACATTGTCAAGAGTTTGCTAAGTGTATGCAGAGTGAATTTGAGATGAGTATGATGGGAGAGCTGAACTTCTTCCTAGGACTCCAGATCAAACAACACTCAAAGGGAACATTCACCAATCAAGCCAAATATTACGAAGGACATACTGAAAAAGTACGACTTCGAAAATGTAAAGCCCATCGGAACTCCAATGGCTACATCTACAAAGCTTGACACTGATGAAAGTGGTAAACCTGCCGACCATCGTAAGTATCGAGGTATGATTAGTAGTTTATTATATTTAACTGCTAGTCGCCCTGATATTATGTTCAGTGTTTACATTTATGCACGATACGAGGCAAATCCTAAGGAATCACACCTAAGTGCCGTTAAGCATATCTTCCAATACCCTAAGGGAACTTCTACAGTCAGCTTGTGGTATCCTAAAACCAAATCCTTTGACCTGATAGGTTACTCGGATGCGGATTTTGCAGGATGCAAAGTTGACCGTAAAAGTACTAGCGGTACGTGTCATTTCCTAGGAAAGGCCTTAGTCTCATGGTTTAGCATTATCAACTACTGAGGCTGAGTATATCGCCACAGGACATTACTGTGCTCAAATTTTGTGGATGAAGCAAACCCCAGAAGACTACAATCTGCACTACACTAAGATTCTCATTTACTGTGATAACACTTGTACTATTAACTTGACTAAGAACCCTATATGTCACTCACGCACAAAGCACATTGAAATTCATCAACACTTTTTAAGTGATCACCAACAACACAGAGACATCTGCCTAGAGTTTGTTGACACAGATCATCAACTAGCAGACATTTTCACAAAACCACTGGCTGAAGACCGATTTAACGTTATGCGGCGAGAGCTCGGCATACTCGAATTTTTAGATTCATAATGTAGTATGTTTATTAAATTTATTTTATAACTCGAAACTTTTGTAATTTATTTAACGAAAATTATTTTGGATACAAGCCGAAAGGGTCCTTCTGTCATACAGGTGTAAATAGCCTGAAGCGATACGGTGCACTAGTTTTCAGACTACCGCTAACTGGGATCCGGCCACTACAGCAAATCCAAAGTAATAGAAGTTATTAAATGAAGAAGTACAACGGTTATAAATTTAAACTTTTAAACAAATACTGTATTTATGACATTAGGAATACAAGCTGCCGAATTCGGAGTTCGGACCGAGTTTGACTGAGTTCGGTCGATGCTGTACGGATTTCCAGAACCGAACAGCCGGTCCTAGCTCTATATATTCTTCTTCTTCCTTTCACTTTTCTTCATCCTTCTACCGAGAAATACCCACAAATACTCCATATAACTTCTCATCCTCCTTCCTTTCGAGCTTTTTCAGGAGTCTAGTGGGCCATCCTCTCTACCATCTTTCTCTTCTTTGAAGGTATTCTCTTTTCATTCTCATTCATGGCACCTAAAAACCAAAAAAGAAAGGTTGATTCCTCTCAAGCAGGATCATCTTCCTCTGACTATGTTCCCACAAATATTTTTAGTCCAGCTCGACCTACGGGATCTGATGATTACGATTCCGATCTCTTTCCCGATAGAAAATTTTTTGACCTTTGGTTTGACTCATTTTCTGGTCGTAAAATATATGCTGGAGCACGTGTTAACTTTACCATCTTTTCTGAATATGCTTCCACTTTCAACCGTCTCGGCTTTCATGATTTCTTCGAAGTAGCTGAGAACATTTATGATAATGCTGTCTGTATATTTTACTGCAATCTGCAAGTAAAAGATAACGACAACTTCTATTCATGTGTTGCTGGGCAAGAACTAGAGTTCAATGCCACCGACATCAGTGAATATTTTTATGTTCCTATTGTAGGTGAAGCTTTAGTGGACATTCATCATATTCAATTCCCTGAAGGTGTCACCTTTGATTCCTTCAAAGAACTTTTGTGCCATCCTAAACCTGTTCCTAGAAGAGTTTACTCCAAGCATCTAAATCAAAACTTCTATGAACTCCATAGGTTTATATTCTCTGTTCTTCTTCCAAAGAAGGGATCCTCTGATGAGATTACCTTCCTGAAATTGTCAGCCATGTACCACATTCACTTTGGCATTCTATTTTTTGTTCCTAAGACTATGATGTCATGGATGTTTAACTGCAGAAATATAGGACGCAACCTTGTCTATCCTATGCATTTGGCTTCTATCTTTAAGAAGTTTGAAATCGATCTTCAAACATGTCCTTAATCCTCTACTACCATTGAAATCAGTAGGTCTAGGTTATATCCTACTCCTCCTCCGCCTCCTGGTGCTGAGCCTGTTCATGATGCTGACCCCGAGGCTCCTCCTACTGCTGCTGCTCCAGCCCCTGTTCCGGGTTTTGACCCTGGCTTCTATCAGCGCTTTGATGATTTTGTTGCCCTCTCAGCGCCACGACATCAAGGCTATCTTGATTCAGAGTTCCGCCATATCACCCAGGCTCAGGTATTGCGGAACAACATTGCTGATCTTTACTGGAGTCTCTCTTATGACCCCTCACATCCAGTTAACATACTTCATCACCCAAGCTTCCCTGGACCCAGGTTCGATGATGAGACAACATTTTCTCACTTCGATCCTACTGCTGTATATTTTCCACCGGATGCTCCTGGAGGTGACGACACTCCGATGTGATGAGGACTTGAGCTAGTGGATTTTGGATGGAGTCTGATAGATGATGATCTTATGTAGTTTTTTTTATGTCTAAACTTTACAGTTAGACATTTATTAGCAGATTGTGATGGTTGTATTTTTTTTAGTATGACATTTTCAGTATTCCACTACTAATTCTTTCTTCTATGCACTTATTATTTGTGGCAATGTTGTTATATTTGGTTATCTCTCTAGTATTACTTTGTCTCTTTGATGAACATTATTGGCTTTACACATTAAGGGGGAGCCAAAACCATTTTTATTGACAAAGGGGGAGAAAGAGCGCAATACCAAATTCAACAATCAAAGAAAGAATACCAAAACCAAAATAATTTTTTTAGGTAATTTTATTTGTTCTATTTAGATATATTTTGGTATAGACTCAAGTTTGTCAATTATCAAAATGGGGGAGATTGTTGGCCCATTCCATGGTCACACCTGATTTTAATAATCGACACAAACTTAAGTCAATACACAAAATATATGAACTGCTGCTAATCATTTCAGGTCTTGTGAAATCAATATCAACAAGCGTACTATTATATCAACAAGCACATAAATCATCATTCTGAAGCTTATTTTCATTGGAATCTAGTTCGAGTCATTTTACAATTTATTATGTATTTTATCTTTATTGAGTTTAGGATATAAATTGTAAGATCGACTGGATAATACTGGCTTAGATTAACCATAGTCCACTTTCCTATACAGCCTACCTATCCATAGTCCACCTACGAAAAAAATTTCTTTTCATTCTGCAACAGAATTTGACAAATGTCTTACATTTTTACTAAGGCAGAACTCAAACCGAGTTCAGTCCGAACTCTGCCCGAGTTCGGTCAGTTTGAATGTATATATTTGTTGCCTCCAAATATGCATGAGCAAAATCTTTGCATCAGAACTCTGCCCGAATTTTGCCCGAGTTTGGTCCTCGAAAACACATGTAAATAGAAGAGAATTTCTTATTCCAAATCACTCAATCAATTTCATTTTCTCTTCTCTCTTCAATAAGTGTTTTCATCCGATCAAAAGCTTTCATATCACACCTACACTTCTCTTAGCCAAAAGCCAGTAATATCTATTCGATCTAGAGTCTTTTGGTTTTCAAGAGTTGAGGTTGTTCAAAGTACAGAAACTATCTCTGTTGTGGAGCCGATCGTGCACTCGTCACCAAGCACGGTGTTGTGAAGTTGGTCGTACACTTGTCACCAAGCACGGTGTTGTAAGAGACTGCAAGCTCTCAATTAGCTTGTTCCTTAGTGGATTAACATCGAGGAAGAGTACTCGAGACTGGATTAGTCCTCTCAGAGGGATACCAGTATACATCACTGTGTCACTGAGTTTGATCTCTCTATCTCTTACTATATTTATTTACTGTCTCTTATTCACTGCCATAGTTATCTGTTTATATTTTTTAAATTGGTGATTATTTTTTGCTGCACTCACACTCACTCTATTTACCCCCCTCTAGAGGTGCTCAACGGTCCTACATATTCTACAGTTGCATGTAATTGATATACTTACTGCCAAACACAATGATCTTATTGTTAACTCTAAAAAGTTAGAGATGCGATTGGGTAAACAAGTTGTTCAACCCAAGACCCAATCAAACACAAGGCATGTGACACAACCCAAGGTCACTACTAAGAAATCCTTTCAAAAAGGCTTTGGCACAGCTAAGGTTAAACATAACCATGATTTTTATTATAGTCAACCATGTAAGACATATCATACCATATTTCATATTGCTGGACCGAGCACTAATGCTTATTATACTTTTTATTATTGTGGTATGAATAGACACATTTTTAGTCATTGTCAGATTAGAAAGATGGTTGATATGAATATGTTTATCTGGGTTCCAAAGCTAATCCAAGTGGATCCAAGTTTACTTGGATACCAAAGTCTTTGCCTAATATTGTAGGTAGAGCGTCCTGTGTGAGCCATAGAACCATGAAACATGTTGGTGATTGCAAAGCTACAAAGGTCATCTTTCAAACAATTATACCAACATATGTGTGGTCACTAGAACCACTTCGGTAACATGCTTCATAAATAGCTTTTAATATCTAGCATGATTTAATGAATATCTAGCTCTTATTTGATATTCTTTAATTGATTTGTCTTTGATTGTGATTTTGAGAGAAGATGTTTATTTGCATGTGACTAGATATAGATATTTGTTCTTTTTACCACCATACTTATTAGTTCACACTTATATTATATATTTATCTCTATAGTGCACTATGAATTTTTTTAGAAAAATAGTTTTTAGTATCTTGATCTTGATGAATTTTCTTTGGGTACTTGTTATCTTATATATATTTATTGTTACCCAATAATTTTGTAGCATCTATAGATACATGTGATCGATATATCTTATGCTACATTGGATTAAGATTTTCCAAGTACATAGAATATAATTTATTTCATGTTGCATAAATTCTTCTTAAATATTTGGTTATTAAAGAAGAAATTTATTTCGGGTACACGCCGAAATGGTCCTTATGTTATAGATGCGTAAATAACTTGAAGCGACACAGCGTCAAGTGTCTTCAGACTACCGCTAGCTGGGAAACGAACCCTACAACTAACCCAAGATTGATCAATATCTTATAAACTAAATATTTATTGAAGTCTATTTGCAATT
The DNA here is from genome assembly GCA_029216955.1 of Iris pallida. Classification (NCBI taxonomy): domain Eukaryota; kingdom Viridiplantae; phylum Streptophyta; class Magnoliopsida; order Asparagales; family Iridaceae; genus Iris; species Iris pallida. The sequence continues at coordinate 49,400 of JANAVB010020047.1, read as the reverse complement.
GTTATCTGATGGACTTTGGATTTTAGCTTTGATGGATAATATTATTTTTATAATATTTTCACAAAAGGTAACATACATTGGCCTATGAAATCTTTTATACGTTAATGTATGTAATATTTTAATTTACATATGCTAAATTGAATTTTTTTTGTTACAAGTTAGAATTTTCTTATATTATCTTGATTTTCTTATCTTGATAATTATTGAGCTATCATTATTTTAGCTTTTCTTATTGAGGTTTTATATCAAAGTTCATGATTATGTATATTTAGATTGGTCATACATTGCGATTCAAGTAGACTGAATTTCTCCTTCTCAAGTATTTTGTTTCTATTACCTTTATGTTTATCGATATTCATATATCATGCTAGGTAATTGAGTTCAAATGCATGAACTTGGGTAAGTCGATAGATTCTAGTATATCTATTTTAATTTCTTTTTAAATGATTAAGGAAGTGATGACTAATTTGTATGGGCAAATGTGTGAATCATAATTTTTTTGTCATCATTGTTAAAGTCTTATTGTACATTCTAAATATACTATATTGGGTATTTTATATTGGTATATACTAGATCTACGAATTTCTAATCCTCATAGATTAATTATAACAATGATTGATTCCTACTATATTAGTTATCTTCTTTTTTTATTAAAATACTTTATTGGTCTCTTTCAAAACTATAGCCATATTTTTTTTATCAGATTTTGGTTTGAACCTTGATCGTTGTTCTTGATTATTTCTGCCATTCTTCTCTTATGATTGATTTCATTTTATACCTTATTACGAGGGAGCTTATTTTTTTTATGTCAACGAGGGAGAAATAAGTTTAAGCTAGCACACAATATTCTAGTAATATGTGTTTATTAGTGATACATGCATCTATCGTATCTATCTTTAACCGATTTGTCATAATAAAAAAAGGAAGATTGTTAGCCTATGATTGTGTCATATTTTTGAATATGGCTAATTGATTAAGTTTAACATAATAATGTCACTAATATTCATGTAATCACTATCATGTTGCTACTTAAACTTAGCATTGTCCTACTGTTCATTAAATTTATCATACTGCTATACGGCTTTGTTCGCCTAACATGTACTTGCAGACAAACAGTAAGCATGATCAAACCATGACATATGCAATAAAAAATTAATAATGGGCCAAAGACAGCATTATACAAGAAGATTTCTCTGAACCATCCAACGACCTATCCGGGGCCTCTCACTCGGGGGTTCCGTTGCCTGGTCAGCGGGCAGGTTCCGCAGGGGTTCGGGGGCGAAGCCCCTGAAAGGTACTCATATTTCTATATTTGTTTATCTTTGGACAACTACCGTCAAGGAAAAAGGCGTCATCAAAGGTCTATTAGTTATTATATTTATATCTGTATTTGATCTTTATTTGAGTCTAGGCAATTTGTATATCGGACTGATTTGGCACTTGGCTTAGCTTTTCATAAACTCCACCAAAAAGCCTACATAAAGCCTATATCAATCATGTTCATTTAGTCCACAAAAAGACAACACAAAAGTCCATCAAAAAGAGCCCAAAATCCACTCAAAAAAGCCCAACCAACCTGAGTACAAGCCAACCGAACTCGGACCGAGTTCTGCCTGAACTCGGTCCCCCTGACCCAGTTGTAACCACCATTTTTCTAAAAGGAGGGTAATTTTAAACTTTTATAAAATTAATCATGTTAGGAATTAAATAATAGATTTAAATCATGTTAAAGATTAATTGGTAAATTTTTGATTATTTTTATAATATTTAAATTGATGTATTGTGATTGTGTTCCTTGCTAGTGAAACCTTAAAACTACTTAGCCTAGAGACTAATCAAGACCATGGAGACCTAGCTAACATGTTTGGGTTAGGAATTAGACTCTAATCTAGCTAGGAATGACTTAGAAGCCATTTAGAGATTTGATTTAAGGTGCTAGTTTGGGCCTTTAGCTTAAGGTCTTGTATTTACAACATAGAAAGAGGTGTTGGGCCTTTGTGACTTAGCCAAACCTTAGCCCATCACTATGGCTGGCCAAGAGAGGCTTCTTCCACCTATTTAAGTCATCATTAGCCCCCTCTTGCCTCCTTTGTAGCAAACCCTAACCCTAGTTTATGTTCTTCCCCAAATTTGGGCCATTTCTCCAAATTATCTCCAAATTGGACCAAATCAGTTTCATTGCATTCCTCTTGTGAAGAAGAAGTCTCTAGTGGCAACCTAGCAAGGATTGGAGGCATTGGACCATAGAAATTTGGTGTTGAAGCTTTTCAAGGGGCTATTTTATTGAGATTCTAACTATCAATAGGTAATCTATCTAAACCCTTTTAATCCTTGATTTCTCTCCATAGATACATGCATTTAGGGTCCCCCTAGCTATAGGCTGAGTTTGGGTTCGATTCGTGTCCATTTTGTATGCGTATCGGAGGAGTGTTGGAGAACTAGTTAATGTGTTCGATGAAATGCCTCATAGGAATGTTTGTTCTTGTTTTTCAAAACAAATTACATGATTTTGTAGCCTTTGATGTGTAGATTCTAGATCTATGTGACTGAGCACGTTTTGGACACGTTTCTTGTCCGTTCTTGGACACAGGAAAGCCTGCACACACAATGGTGTAGTATCCTGCTACCCAAACCCTATATCTCTCTGTACACGACACTTGGACACATAAAATTTGACATGGAGGTGGGGGCCTTGACTGACAGGGTGTCCCCAAGAGCTGGGTTGAATTGGTTGTGTATCGAGGGAGTTCTCGAGCTCGTACGGATTTTGCACTATCTGCACATATGAGAAATTCAACACTGATACGGCTTCATATCGTGGACACGACATCGTTTGGACACGACATGGTTACTGACACGTACCCCTATGACCCACCTACCTCCTGACACATGCACGGGATGTTTTGATGGACACGTTGTGTCCAATCCTCATCGACACGTATGTACGAGGCAGTATTCTGCACAGTTTCTGATACTGTGTGATACCATGTGTTCGACACATTTTGACACGACCGTGGATACATCTTAGACACAAGTTTGACACCCTGGTTGACACACACATCGACACATACACCCCCTCTTCCCATTTCCAATTTTACCTTGAATTGGGTTTTCGAATGAGGATGGTAGTGTACAGTAGATGTTCACACATAGATGTCTGTTTTGAACTATGGGTTGTGGGGTTTTCTTATGATGCAATGTCTGTGGTTCACTTGGGTTTTTGTCCAGTTTAGGGTTTGTTGCCATTCAGTTTGGGATGTTATATAGGGTTTGTTGATATTATATAGTTATGATCTTATATATATATATATATATATATATATATATATATATATATATATATATATATATATAGGATTTGGGTTTGGTTTCAGATTCCTGAGGTAGGTATATTGATGTGGTTAGCTGATACATATGGCTTTGGGGTTTATTCTCAGGTTCCTGAGATGGGGTTGTTGGGACTATATGTATATGCTATATATGTTATAGTATATATGTACCTATATATGTTAGTGCGACTGCTAGTATATATATATGTATATATGTATGATATAGCTATAGTTATAAGGATTAGCTATATATATGTTGATGTGTATATAGGCTTTGTGGTTCTCAGATTTTCTGAGATTGAGAGAGTTACATGTGAAGTTAAGGGTTGGTAAGTTAAGGTGTGGGGTCTGGGTTCACTTTTGGGTTGAGTTGGATATAGAAGGATATATATATAGAGTTATGTATATAGGTTTTATATATATATATATATATATATATATATATATATATATATATATATATATATATATATATATATATATATATATATATAAATATATATATATATATATATATATAAATATGTGTGTGTGTGTGTGTGTGTGTGTGTGTGTGTGTGTGTGTGTGTGTGTGTGTGTGTGTGTGTTTTGGTATTGGTATATATAGTTATATATATGTTGTGTTCATGTGAGGTTGAGGGTATGGATATGAAGGGTACTCATGAGGGGATTAGCTATAGGATGTATATAGGATATGTATATGGATTATCTATAGGTATTGTATATGTATAGTTGGTTGTATATATATGATATATACATATAATACTTGACTTGGTGACCTAGTCTACTTATATTAGACTATAGTTTGACCTTAGATAGACCCTTTGGACTTGTAGACTAGAATTTCACTAAACCTTAGACACTTTGACCTAGTTTGACTAGATTGTTGACCAAGAGTTGACTTTGACCTAGAATGGCCTAGAGTCATGTAGAATGCATTGTAAATTACAATTATTATATGATTGAACTCTTTATAACCTGTGTTGCTTTAAATAGGACTCAGTTACTCCGGTACGGACATCTATTCTCATCAATCATTTAGGATATCAGGCGAGTACATTCTCTGATCGTTTTATACTTGCTAGGGCTTATATTCATGCTCTAGACTACTTTACTTGATGTTGTCACGTTGTTATCATGGATTGGTACTATATGGATCTTTTCATGAGATGTTATCCCCATCGGGTGCATCGGGTACTTTATGTCATGTGATTTTCACGAACATCTTATACTCCTTGTGCTCTCATTATTCATATACACTTATGTGCTCTTATGTACTTTCATGTTCACATGTGCTTCATGTATAAAACTTTTATGTGTAATAACGTAACTTGACTATATCCTTGTGTATTGATTGGGGTACGGGGGAGTAGAAGTGGTTATGTGATCAATTCCAAAGTAGGTATCTACGTGCAACTCTGTAACTTATTCATGTGCAAATTCAAGAACGTAGTGACCTGACTTCGGATGTATATATCTTGATCATGAGATTTGGGATTTCTCGTAGCTATACTAGTCGGCGTAGCGAGAATTCCAGACGACATGATTATAGAGGTGCATACCCCAGTTATGGACTCTACCGTTCATCACAATCTTGCTTACTAGCGTGGCGAGGATTCTGAGTATCATAATTTTGGACAGACGCATATAATTATCAGATTGTATCTTGAGAAGGTTTTTAAACATGTCAAATCTATCGTACCCTTCTGTTGTAAAAAAATGTTGTTTTCCATCATCAATTAACTTAGGAGTATGGATAATTTCAGTTATTTAGTCTAATTCTTTGTAGAATTTTATTTTGATATAATTTTTTCATAGTATAATTATTTGATAACTTGTGTTAGGCCCTTATTTTAGAGATGATAGTTTAGCTCTAGCATTTAAAATAGTAACCATTGTCGGTATTCTCTGTTAATTATAATATCCACCATATTTCATAACATATAGGATGTTAGTCTGCCTTACAACCTTTGATGATTTGTTGTTTTCCTTATCCTTCCAGTATGGCACCTATGACCCGAGCCTGTACCTTGAGCGTAGCTGCTGTTTCAGATATGACCGAGAGCTTATTTCCACCTCCTATTTCTCAGGAGGTAGTGACCCTCCGGCTGACCAAAAGGATAGTAGGATGTATATATTGATGGTTAGAACAGTAATATTTTGTAGGTGTACTTGAGAAATAACAAGGATATTCGAGGTCGGTTTGTTTTTGTAAACTTGAATAATTTTAGGGTATTGATTCTCGAGATATTTCACTTAAGGTTGTGATGCTAAATTTAGGAATTTAAAAATGGAGAAGAGAATTTAACTGTAATGCGATGATGATACAAAATTGAATAAAATGTTGGTAAGAGGATGACTAGGAACAGAGTGAACACAAGGATTTTGAGTTATAAAAAATTATTAATTAAATATTTTATTGAGGTTTTAAAAATTTAAGAAGGATAATATTTGAAGGTGTACGTGAAGGAAATATGAAGGTTGATTTTTTAATGGAGAATAAGTTCCTGCATGACATAGTAGTATTAGCTTCGAATAATTTCGATGACAGTGATTTGAACAAGTTCGAGGATTTCATAAACTTTGATTTAGAGATTTCGGATCCAAGTTAGGACAAGGTGTATGAATTTAAATTTTGGGATGATTAAGTTGATAGAGGAGAATAAAATAAATAAAAAAAAGGAAGAAGAGTATTAACAAGAGCATGATTCATGAGAAGTGCCTTGGGGATTAAGGCCCCGCCTCTAGGAGGGAGTTCTAGCCACCAGACCTAGTTGGAGTTAAGTCCTTGACCTAGACCTTAGCATGTCTTTTGAGATGTTTTGATTCACCCTATACTATTTGTATGTTTTGATACCTTATGATTGTCTAGTGCTGCAGTATGACTAGTATAACTAGATGAGACCCCAGACTGATATTGTCACGTCCCGCTCCCGTAGGAGCGATCGTCCTCGCTAAGGCGTGATGCCGCACGAGCCTAGATTGCGCTCGTGCAAGGCAGTTCCATAACGGCCGATTACATCGGCGGCGACGGGGTCGTCGCACAGAAGTCCCAAGCAGAAACATTGAATCATTGCAGCAGAAATTTAAAGAAGAACATGTATGAACACAAGTAACTCAAAAGAATCTCTTTATTGATATTGAATACAGGATTACATTATGGGCGCAAGGCCAATTACAAGTCTCTCAGGCTCACTTTTCTCTCATTTACAAGTCACTCTGCACTTTCTCATCTCTCGATACAATGCTTGAATCCAGCGGAAGCTTCGAAAGGCGATGTCCATACATTATGCCCTGTATAAGTCTTCGGGTCACGCGGCCGCACGCTTCGACTCGCCAAGGAACTCCATGCCTCGACGCATCCAAGCAAGCTCCGCACCACGAGCTTCTACCTGTGCCTGCACATGAAACACTATGTGGGTGTCAGTACCACTGTACTGGTGGAGTGAGCTTCTCGCCCACCCATACGTAACCGACACGTTCATTTACTTGTGTGCAGCTTAAGTCCCATTCGATTGTCTTCCTAGTCTTGCCTTAGGATGCATTTTAAGACTTGACGTCTCGACGTGCAACGACATGGTCGTGCTTCAAGCCTTAGGATTCATTTTAGGACAAGGACGTCTCGGTCGATAACTAGCGATGCAACGACAAGGTCGTGCAACGACGGGGTTATGCTATCTTGCCAACGTGTGTTTCGAACGAGGCAATGCCTCATCGATTAGATGCTTGACCAGACTTCAAGGCGGGACGGCAGGGTTGTGCCACATTCCATTCCAAACTTAGACTTGTTCAAGACTGTGCTTTGTCGAGGGGCAATTCACGTGAACTCGGCCGTGCTAGGACCTTTGATTAAACTCAAGCGCCACTAGACCAATTCTTGTGCTAACGATTCAAGTGCCAAGGGACGGCAACGGGACGACTCGTGCAGGTCGTGCCTTAGACTTTACGTAGACTAGTTTGCACATTCAAGACTGAGGCCGTGCCTCGCTATCCAGACTTATCCATGCTACCGCCTTGCGGCCATCCTGTTAGAGTCGTTTGCTAACTTAGACAAGACTTTGTCAAATACAATCTCGACTTCATGAATATCCCGATGCCATCTATCATGCTAAGCACGGTGCCTATGCTGCAGCCCATTCTTAGGCCCAGACATTCGTTTACCGACTAGACAAGCATTCAAGTTCTAGACTCAATCCAAAGGCATACACGCGGAGTCGCCGCTATCTGCCGACTCATCTACATGAGGAGGTCACTAGCAATTTCAAGCTATCTTGGACATGGCTCGTGGGATATCCACCTGTACCAACACGGGGAGCTAGCCCGGTGGGGTGGAACTCTCCCATGCGGTCATCCAGCATCCTACGTTGAGCCACACTTGCTTCTCCCGGGCGGATGATCCCGGTGCCCCGGAGGAGATCATCCGAGAAGACTACACCTTGTCGACAAGTTGTCCATGGCCATGCAAGACTCGATCTATCCAATCTATCCAGTCTTTCCTTAACATGATCATGTATTCCTTTATTCTATCGAGACTCCCAAGCCGCGGGACCGATCTCGTGTGCGGGACTTATCAAGTATTCAGGCAGGACATGACCGGGCAGGACCGGCATGCTTATTCAAGTATTCAAGCAGGACATGACCGGACGGGACCGGCATGCTTAAGAAGTATTCGGCCGTGGCTCGTGCCTTAGACAGACATGATTCTCTAGGCGCGCTAACGCTCAAGTCATATACTTTATACTACGAGCCTTACTCTCAAGGGACTACTTGACTTGACAACCGCAGCTAGAGCGGGACAGCGCTAGGAATGGCTTCGTTAGCCTAGAGTAACTCTTATTGACTTGTACGGGCAATGACTCGACGAGCGAAGGCTACGCCGAGCTACGCATCGAGGGAACGTGCTAGGCACGGGGTCGACTTAACAACCAAGTTCTCGGGTGCCTAGACTTAAGCCAACAAGCCATACAAAGATGACTTAACTTGCGGGACGTGCGAAGGCTATGCCAAGCCTTGCGGGACAAGACCGTGCATGCTTTGTTAAGCATTCGTGCGGGCGACGCCTAGGACTTAGGCTTTTTCAAGTATCGTGACAAGTCGACGGGACAGTGCATGCTTGGTTAAGCATTCCTGCGGGCGACGCCTATGACTTAGGCAAATTCGAGTGTCGGGACGAATCGACGGGACCAACGGGACATGCGAAGGCTACGCCAAGCCTTGCACAACGGGACCGTGCCTGCTTTAGCAAGCAATTACGTAGGCGACGCCTAAGACTTAGGCTATTTCAAGTGTCGGGGCAACTTAGCAACTTAGGCCAACTTTCTTCTCCCAAGCCACGGGATCGAAGGATCGAGTGTCATTTGAAAGCACGCTGAGCTGACTTCTATGTTGATCGTTGGACCATCTCCATATTCTAGGACACTTCCGACCCGACGGGATCACTCCCTTAGCTATGTTGGTGCGTAGCTTTTATATTAGCCTACTTGTGCGAGTTGAAAACACGATTTATTATGTGCAAGCTAAGATGGAGTAAGTTCACCGAAACTCCCCCACCTGTGCGAGGAGTCGCCTCGACCGAGCGAGCCTTCGAGTAGCCGTTGCAAGGCTAAGTTCCAACGCCGTCGGCGTTTCGATTTCTCCGATTGACTTTGCGGGACGGGGCACTACAACATACACCACTCAGAACAAGTCTCGTCCTCGAGACTTTCCTGAGGGCAAGCCATCCTACCATTTCTATGGCCAAGACTTAATCGTACGCACTTCGCCTACGCGTTTCCTCAATTCCGAGCCATGCTCTCACAACTATCAATCTTTTCGTTAACATGATTTCAAGATCTCGACACACTCCCATTTTTCAAGTCTTGCTTGAACTCATTGTATCACTTGGCTGGATCATGCACGCATTCCAAGCTTTCCTAAAATACATGCATTCAGCCAAGCCGCATGATAGAGAATTTGTCATTCTCTCTCGAGTCGCATCGTGCACATACCCAGGCGTCCCTGAATATATGCATGTCAGCCGAGTCTCGTGAGCAGGGTTTCCTATATTCGTGATTCACGCCATCCATCCATGCCAATCCTCAAGATCAATCCTTTCGATTGCTAACACTTGCAACAGGGGCGTTTCGCCTAACCGCTAGGCCAATCTTTATGAGGCTAAGTCAATGTCAGGATTGGAATCATAGTTCCCCAACAATAATGCCAATACTGACCCCAATCCTAGGGTCAAACCATAGTCGGTAGTACGGGATTTTCTACCCAAGCTCGCGTCACTCAGATTTCTAAACATCGAGCACGATCACCTATTCGCATCAATGCATGCGTTGCACATATTCGATTTTATCCAAATCACCAACTCTAACCAATTCGTGCATTCGATCACGAGGTCATCTAGCTCGACAATACGTTGCGCCCCAATCTCACGCGAGTCCGATTATCCACGGTGGTTCGTGAATCACCACGCAACGCACTCGCAGAATAATCATTCTCATCGGGGCGTAACTCTTGTTTGAGTTTTAGACTAACTCCTTCTCGATACGCGGATTGGACCTACGCAATCCCCAAATTCAATTCTTCAAACACACAAATTCATTCTCGAGTCACCTTCGCGTCAAACCACAAGTCGAAGCATACAGATTGCCACGCCATGCTAGTTTGATCACCCCCGCTGTATGAATCACCATACCAGTGCTCACGCGGAGTGATCGCCCTAATCGACGTGATGCATGTGCGAGGCTGGAGTTGCGCTCGTATAAGACAAGAATGTCGACGTTGGGGTTATCGTCGAAGTAAATCCAAGTATTTTATTTTCATCCAAGCCAAGTTTTATCATTTCCTCGACACGTTTCAATTTCCCGAGTATAGAATTTATCGGAACAATGACATTTGCACGATCGTTATTCCTCAAGCTCGTTTCAAGATCATTGTTCGAAACTCAAGTCACATTTCATTTGCATCAATCCGATATCGTACGCGCGATCCTCTAAGTTTCCTCGATCAAAGACCATTCATTTTTATTCATCGATTCGAATCATTTTTTCCAATACGCGTTGCCTATTCGCAAGTTGTCCGAACGAGATGCTCGTTCGAGACACTCGAAGTCACGACCAACTAAACGTGACGCGCTCTAAGGCTTTGCGCGATCGCATCGCCTCGTCGACATACTCGTCGTTAGTCGTAATCCTCAATATTTGCTCGAATGATTTCTAAGAAAATCCATACACCACTCGGATTCGAGCCATCCGATCTAGCCTACAGTCACGTTCGCGTCATGCGGTAAGACATCCTTCGGATTTGTTCGACGAATCCCTAGCGTAATCACTCACGTCGCATCGACGTACTAAGTTGTTCCCACTATTTCCTCGAAATCCAAGTCAATCCTCCGTGTACGCCTAAGCGTTAACTCGATAGCACTCCTATCGATAGACACTCTAAGTACAGCTTCGCTCCCGACCGAGCGGTACTTGATATCGCTCGCGACTCATTTGCACCAAGGGTCAAGGTGCGCGTTGCGCAACACAACTTAGCCAAAAGGCCGTGTGCATAGCCATCCCGTACGAACTAAATTCAAGTTTGTACGCTCATTTGCTAGGTCGACGCAAGACTAGTCGGGCACGCACGCGACATGTTGACTTAGCATGTGTTTTCATTCCAGATAAGTTAACACCGTTAGGCACAAAGGCCATTGCCTATCGATGCGTTCGATTGAACGCTTGAACGAGCTTTTGAAAATATTTAGACTTATTGTATGGATATGCCAAGGGACATTCGAGAGAGAGCGCATACTTATTTTCCAACGAACGAGCTTTCAAAACTGAGAAATCGACGTGAAGTCCAAGGACGTAAATCCGTGCTCTGATACCATTATGTCACGCCCCGCTCCCGTAGGAGCAATCGTCCTCGCTAAGGCGTGATGCCGCACGAGCCTAGATTGCGCTCGTGCAAGGCAGTTCCATAACGGCCGATTACATCGGCGACGACGGGGTCGTCGCACAGAAGTCCCAAGCAGAAACATTGAATCATTGCAGCGGAAATTTAAAGAAGAACATGTATGAACACAAGTAACTCAAAAGAATCTCTTTATTGATATTGAATACAGGATTACATTATGGGCGCAAGGCCAATTACAAGTCTCTCAGGCTCACTTTTCACTCATTTACAAGTCACTCTGCACTCTCTCATCTCTCGATACAATGCTTGAATCCAGCGGAAGCTTCGGAAGGCGATGTCCATACATTATGCCCTGTATAAGTCTTCGGGTCACGCGGTCGCACGCTTCGACTCGCCAAGGAACTCCATGCCTCGACACATCCAAGCGAGCTCCGCACCACGAGCTTCTACCTGTGCCTACACATGAAACACTATGTGGGTGTCAGTACCACTGTACTGGTGGAGTGAGCTTCTCGCCCACCCATACATAACCGACACGTTCATTTACTTGTGTGCAGCTTAAGTCCCATTCGATTGTCTTCCTAGTCTTGCCTTAGGATGCATTTTAAGACTTGACATCTCGACGTGCAACGACATGGTCGTGCTTCAAGCCTTAGGATTCATTTTAGGACAAGGACGTCTCGGTCGATAACTAGCGATGCAACGACAAGGTCGTGCAACGACGGGGTTATGCTATCTTGCCAACGTGTGTTTCGAACGAGGCAGTGCCTCATCGATTAGATGCTTGACCAGACTTCAAGGCGGGACGGCAGGGTCGTGCCACATTCCATTCCAAACTTAGACTTGTTCAAGACTGTGCTTTATCGAGGGGCAATTCACGTGAACTCGGCCGTGCTAGGACCTTTGATTAAACTCAAGCGCCACTAGACCAATTCTTGTGCTAACGATTCAAGTGCCAAGGGACGGCAACGGGACGACTCGTGCAGGTCGTGCCTTAGACTTTACTTAGACTAGTTTGCACATTCAAGACTGAGGCCGTGCCTCGCTATCCAGACTTATTCATGCTACCGCCTTGCGGCCATCCTGTTAGAGTCGTTTGCTAACTTAGACAAGACTTTGTCAAATACAATCTCGACTTCATGAATATCCCGATGCCATCTATCGTGCTAAGCACGGTGCCTATGCTGCAGCCCAGTCTTAGGCCCAGACATTCGTTTACCGACTAGACAAGCATTCAAGTTCTAGACTCAATCCAAAGGCATACACGCGGAGTCGCCGCTATCTGCCGACTCATCTACATGAGGAGGTCACTAGCAATTTCAAGCTATCTTGGACATGGCTCGTGGGATATCTACCTGTACCAACACGGGGAGCAAGCCCGGTGGGGTAGAACTCTCCCATACGGTCATCCAGCATCCTACGTTGAGCCACACTTGCTTCTCCCGGGCGGATGATACCGGTGCCCCGGAGGAGATCATCCGAGAAGACTACACCTTGTCGACAAGTTGTCCATGACCATGCAAGACTCGATCTATCCAATCTATCCAGTCTTTCCTTAACATGATCATGTATTCCTTTATTCTATCGAGACTCCCAAGCCACGGGACCGATCTCGTGTGTGGGACTTATCAAGTATTCAGGCAGGACATGACCGAGCAGGACCGGCATGCTTATTCAAGTATTCAAGCAGGACATGACCGGACGGGACCGGCATGCTTAAGAAGTATTCGGCCGTGGCTCGTGCCTTAGGCAGACATGATTCTCTAGGCGCGCTAACGCTCAAGTCATATACTTTATACTACGAGCCTTACTCTCAAGGGACTACTTGACTTAACAACCGCAGCTAGAGCGGGACAGCGCTAGGAATGGCTTCGTTAGCCTAGAGTAACTCTTGTTGACTTGTACGGGCAATGACTCGACGAGCGAAGGCTACGCCGAGCTACGCATCGAGGGAACGTGCTAGGCACGGGGTCGACTTAACAACTAAGTTCTCGGGTTCCTAGACTTAAGCCAACAAGCCGTACAAAGATGACTTAACTTGCGGGACGTGCGAAGGCTATGCCAAGCCTTGCGGGACAAGACCGTGCATGCTTTGTTAAGCATTCGTGCGGGCGACGCCTAGGACTTAGGCTTTTTCAAGTATCGTGACAAGTCGACGGGACAGTGCATGCTTGGTTAAGCATTCCTGCGGGCGACGCCTATGACTTAGGCAAATTCGAGTGTCGGGACGAATCGACGGGACCAACGGGACATGCGAAGGCTACGCCAAGCCTTGCACAACGGGACCGTGCCTGCTTTAGCAAGCAATTACGTAGGCGACGCCTAAGACTTAGGCTGTTTCAAGTGTCGGGGCAACTTAGCAACTTAGGCCAACTTCCTTCTCCCAAGCCACGGGATCGAAGGATCGAGTGTCATTTGAAAGCACGCTGAGCTGACTTCTATGTTGATCGTTGGACCATCTCCATATTCTAGGACACTTCCGACCCGACGGGATCACTCCCTTAGCTATGTTGGTGCGTAGCTTTTATATTAGCCTACTTGTGCGAGTTGAAAACACGATTTATTTTGTGCAAGCTAAGATGGAGTAAGTTCACCGAAACTCCCCCACCTGTGCGAGGAGTCGCCTCGACCGAGCGAGCCTTCGAGTAGCCGTTGCAAGGCTAAGTTCCAACGCCGTCGGCGTTTCGATTTCTCCGATTGACTTTGCGGGACGGGGCACTACAGATATTGACTATCATGACTCCGTAGGTTATTCTTTCAAATTGTAGGATTTAGATAAGTTTTCTGAGACCATGATTGTTGGGGACGTGATCCTAAGAGGAGTATGACCAACCTAAATTTCGAGGACGAAATTTTTTTAAGGAGGGTAGACTTGTAACCACAACTTTTCTAAAATAAGGGTAATTTTGAACTTTTATAAAATTGTTCATGTTAGACATTAAATAATAGATTTAAATCATGTTAAAGATTAATTGGTGAATTTTTGATTATTTTTATAATATCTAAATTGATGTATTGTGATTGAGTCCCTTGCTAGTGAAACCTTAGAACTATTTAGCCTAGAGACTAACCATAACCATGGAGACCTAGCTAACATGTTTGGGTTAGGAATTAGACTCTAATCTAGCAAGGAATGACTTAGAAGCCATTTAGAGATTTGATTTAAGGTGCTAGTTTGGGCCTTTAGCTTAAGGGCTTGTTTTTACAACATAGGAAGAGGTGTTGGGCCTTTGTGACTTAGCCAAACCCTAGCCCATCACTATGGCCGGCCAAGAGAGGATTCCACTACCAAAATATCTCATATTAGCGACGCCAAACGACGTCGCTAAACAGAAATAAAATGTCGTTAACTGAAAACAGCGACGTATTAAGCGACGTTTCGGGCATGATCGATATTAGCGAAAACGTCGCTATTCGTCGCCATAGTGACGTAGATCGGCGACACACTACGTCGCTAGTACTAGCGACATTTATCGACAACAACATTGCTAATTAGCGACGTAACCTTTCATTCCTGATTGTCGCTGTCCGTTCAGATTTTAGCTACGTTAAATTAGTGATTAGCGACGTTGTCCAACTCCATATCTGAGAATTTTTTGGTTGCCATGTCATCATTTTTGTGACGTTTAGTGACGTTAAAATACTTGAATACCGACGTCCGGATACTAGATTAGCTGACCTGTAAGTTTGCCACGTCAACGCATCTGCGACGTTCTGCGACGATTAGCAACATTTGATTCTCAGGTTTGCGACGTTCTAGCGACGTATGTATGCATCGCTGATCGTCGCTGACCGTCACTAAATGTCGCTAATTCCAAAAAAATTATAAAAATAACAGCAGACAGTATGCATTTCACATAAATAACAGTTACATTAAAAATATTGTACCTGCATTTAGAGTTTCAGTTTGCAAATAATAGACCCAGAGCAACCCTCCGTAGAATTCCCTGGGTTCGTCGACCCCTTCGATGGAACACTCAACACCGG
The DNA here is from genome assembly GCA_029216955.1 of Iris pallida. NCBI lineage: Eukaryota > Viridiplantae > Streptophyta > Magnoliopsida > Asparagales > Iridaceae > Iris > Iris pallida. The sequence goes on along the minus strand of JANAVB010020047.1, from coordinate 34,197 downwards.
TAAACCAATATAGAAATAAATAATAATAATGCACTACAATAATCAAATAAATAGAATCGAACGGTCAGAAAGACAAAAAATAGCCGGGTGGATACAAATCCACTACCAAACGGCTATAAAAAGTGTGTCCGATAATATTCAACATAACATAACACAAATAGTCATACCCGGGATAAAATAAATACATAAACCAACAAATGCATAAAGACCCAACAATGGGTCACCAACACAACAAATGAAAACAAGTCCAATAAAGGACTAAGCCTGGTCAGGATGAGGAAGAGGAGGAGGAGTAGGCAGTGCCTGCACCTGGGATAGCAGGAACCTATACTACTCCGGGGTCAGTATCACTGGTGACGACCCATCAGTAAGAGGAAGAGGAGGCAGTGGAGCCGGTGCAGTCGGTGTGGATGCCGAAGCATGACCAGGAAGTATCCGCTCCATGGCCAGCAGTCTGGAGTTGGTGGAAGCCAAAACAGCCGTCAGCCTCAAAACCTGCTCGCCAATGGCCGCCTGCGTCCCGTGCACCACCTGAATGGCACGATCCATCCTCTCGCCCGTCTCCATAATAGTGCGCTCGAGTATATCAAATCGTGGGGTGAGGGCCGCATCGTCCGTCTGCAGCTGAGACTGGGGCTGCTCCATCCTCCGCAGCAGGTCGTCACGCAGCTCAGTAAGCTGGCAACAAAGTTTCCCTACTCGGACCGACTCCTCTGAGGGCTGTGGGGAATGCACACTGGCAAAGGAGGCTCTGGATGACTGCATCGCCATAAAGGTGTCGTAGGATTCCGTACCGTAGTATGTACCCCTCTGGAGACCACCAACGGCGGTCATCCAGAGATCGTCCATCGTCCGAGCCAGAGGGGGCTGTGCGGGAGTACTAGCCCCTAAGCTCACGCTCTAGCCTAAGATACTCATCCTAGAAAAGTACGTATCTCGATAAGCATAATATTTACTACCAACCTAGTTATTCCACGTCTATGGATATATTTCCATATTTCTTAAGTTATAATAAAGTTAGTGACACGTAAAGTAATACTTACATAGATCTGCGTGGCCCGATCATCGATGAGCTTTCCGTCCTTCCGATGGGTAGCCAGGAAGACCGTCACCATATTGGGGTTTGCACCCTTCTTTACCTGTTATAATAAAATGTTTGTCATTGAAATTAAATATTTTATTACTACTTTCATTAAAATAATATATTACAGTAAAACACGTACCAGGCGACGAAAATATTCTGTCATGGGAATCGAGCCACCACACCATTTCTCTGCCTTCGTCCTAGCCACCATCACCTTCTCCGACCGTTTCGTGTACCTAGGAGCGTCGAATCTAGCCTTCATGGCAGTCCGCTGCTTGGGCGTGATCCAACGTTGGATCCCTTTTTCGGAATGGTCTCGAGCCTTCAGGTCATCAGTCGCATCCCGGATCAACTTGGCGGCAACGGCAGGAAATTGCTTCTCAATCGTCTTAGCCCGGTGTGGTGGATAAAAATATATTTTCTACAAGAATTAAATTAGTTAGCTATACAATATACAAAAAATATGATTTATACTAAAAGCAATATACTTTAGTTACCTTGGAGTGGGCAAACCAGAATGCCTTCCTCTCATCCGAGGCATCCGAGTAGTTGATCCAAGACCCGCCGTAGTTGGACCTCAGAAATAGCCCCAATGCCCTCTGAACTGACGGGGGACGATATCTGCACAACGATAATTAAATTCATTAATATATAGATAAAAGTATAAATAAATGTTAACTAATTAACTTACTTTGTAGGCCCGTCGGACTAAATCTCCATCCTCGTCTCGTTTGGAGGGGCGCATGGGGGATCGCTCTGATCATATGTAGACGACGTAGGTGCGCCTCCTCCACCCGCTCCTCCGTCTCCATAGTGTCGTCAGTAGGAGGAATGCTGCTGGACGGGCTAGGATCAGGCCTGGAACTGTCCGTCCCAGGAGTGTCGCCACGTACCGTCGACGCAAACGGAGATCCGAGTGGCTGGTACACTAGAGTACTATGAGATGAGGGACCGTAACCGTCATCCACTAATGGAGTACCACTCCGTCTACCGGTGGAACCTCTACCTCCGCGGGATACTCCTCTACTGCCACGGGGGTACGATCCTCTGCATCCTGTCATACCTGATAGAAATAGATATCTAGAAGATAATAATCATGCATTTAATATATCACAGGTTATAATGATAGACCCGGAGCAACTCTTTGTTGAATTTGTAGATAATAAACATGCATTTAACATATCGCAATTTATATCCGGAGCAGCCCTCCGTTGAATTTCTAGATAATAACCAAGTCTAGATAATAGAGTCCATAAACATCCAGAAACATCCAAAATAGTAGGAGGAAGTTCTTCTTTGACCGTTATCTCTGCAGTAGGTACCACTACCGACTCAACAGCAGGAGGAAGCACTACCTCCTTAGCAGCCGGAGGTGCCACTTCCTCCTCAGCAGCCATTTGTGCCTCTCTCAAGCGACGTCCTCGGGTCATGGGTGCCATCTGGTAAGATTGATGGAAACATAGAGATTAATTAAGGATTAAATAAAATGATAATATTAGACGTGTAATGTGGAAGATATTTTACATTTTATTTTACTTTCAATCATCTTCTGAAAATTCATCTTCTTCGTCCTCCGCGTCCTCATCTTCCTCTTCCTCCGCATCTTCGCTTTCATCTACTTCGTTTTCCTCTTCGAATACTTCTACCTCTTCTACACGATTAGACGTGTAATATGGAACTTCCGTTGTGTCCATGCCAATTGTATTTGTACTACCAAAATAAGTCATATCAGCGATAAAATTAGCGACGTTTTCTTAAAACGTCGCTAATATTTCTGGAATTAGTGACGCCAAAAGTAAGCGTCACAATACGTCGCTGATAGCGACAAACAGCGACATATTGCGACTACCTTTAGTGTAATAAAAACCAACGTCGTTGATTTGTCGAAAAATGTTGCCAGTTTTATTAGTTCAGCGACGTTTAGCATCGCAAAGCTTATGGCGTCGCCGAATATTAAAGGAAAGTCGATGCTTTGTGACGTATTTACAGACGTCGCTAACTTGCGCTAATAGGGTTTCCTCGGTTAGATTTTTCATTTCTCCCTCTCACCAAATTTTTTGTTCCCGCCCCTCTTCCCCCGACCTCGACGACAGCCCCTCTTCCTCGGTTTACCCTCTTCCCTCCGGCGCCGCTCATCCTCCTCCTCCACCGCGAGCCCCTTCTCCTCCCTCCGGCGAGCCCCTTCTCCTCCTCCTCCTCCACCGCGAGCCCCTTCTCCTCCTCCACCGCGAGTTCCTCCTCCTCCACCACCGAACTTGTCTTCCTCCTCCTCCTCCACCACCGCGAGGAGACTGAAGGTAAACCCTAACCCTAATTGAGGTGTTTTTCGTGTCCAAAATGGACACGGAGACACATTACGACCATGTGTTTACTGATACAGTGTGTTCATGAGATTTTGGACACTTTGTGTCCATTTGTTGGACACGTGGACACCCCCAAGCATGCATATATATGTATTTCACCTCTGTACACTTAATCTCCTACTTACACTTGTGTATTTTCGTATTAATTTGGATTTGCATATTGGGTTTGGGTTTCGATATAGTGTTTGATACATTGTTTCACCTTGCAACATTCCTACACTTAGAGACGTTTAGTACACAACTAATTATTTTATCCTAGTTCCCAAGTGTACTTTTGGATAATCTAGGTTTATTAGTTTACCAATATCCCCAATGGCCGGAGATTTTAAGTATATGAACCAATTAGTCAACATCTATTTGTTGAAGTATGGTACTCCATTCTTCGTAAGTTCTAGCTATATATGTCTCAAGATCCAATACTCAAAAATCCCAAGAAGAAGAAGAAGAAAAGAATAAAATGACATCGCTCAACACCCTATGACAACTCCATGAATAAAGTAGACGATCCTCCATACAAGTCTTCCTTCATCTATTGTCTTAAAGTGTGAGTTCTACAGTATGGTTCTCTTTGTAGAATTGTGTCTTATTTTAGGCAACAAGGGTTTCCTATTTTTACAGGTAACATGGCAACATGGGTAAGGAAACATATAGGTGTGTGTTTGTGTTTGAAAGGGAGTGTGACAAGAGTAAGGCGTGAGCATGTGTTAGTATTTTGAGCTGTGAGAGTGTTTGTTCTATTGAGGTTAGTACCAACTGAAAAGTTAAGTTAAAAGAACCTGGGAACTATGGTGTGGTTGTATACATCATGTATATGTATGTGTGTGTCTAGTAGGAGAAAGGGGGAGGGTTAACTAGTACCAGGTATTTGGAGAGGAGGGAGAGTTTAGACTAGTATATATAGACTAATATCCTAAAACTTGACTTATACAACTTAGAAATGGCTAGTTTGACCAAGTTGGACTAGTTTAGCTTAGAGTTGTCTCGGTTGGACTATACATAATATATAGACTAATATCCTAAAACTTGACTTATACAACTCAGCCTATATGAAATATTGTAGACACGGGTGATATACCGCCGCGATAATCTCTGACCACCGCACGCACAGACACGCGAAACAAAAGTTAGCAATGCAAAAAGAAGATGACCGATAATCTTTGACCATTTAACATAAAATTTCATGTATACATATACTGCGGAAAGTGTAGACCGCATGAACTGACAAACGAGAATTTGGGGATCAAAGTTGTAACAAGTAAAGTTGTGTTTTGGATATGTTCTATTCTTGTTAAGCACTTTGTGCACAAAGCAAGATATAACGAATGCAGAACATCTCTCGAGTTTACGACTCTTGTATGCTCTATACTTGAGTTACGAACTCGTTATTTGTTCTGTATTCTCTATTTATAGCTTGCTTTGTGAACAAAGAGCTTGCAAGAGTTCTTTTTCCAAAGCACAATTTGACTTGTTCCAACTTTGAGACCCTCATTTTCGTGCATCATCAGTTCATATCGGTCTTCACTTTCCCCAGTAACTTCCTCCAATTAACTCTATCCCTCGGTTGAGCTACTATTTCAAAGCTTTGACACTTGCATATCATTCACTACCTTGATGTATCTATCTTACAGAATTATGGAGCTGAATTACTATCTGCGGAATCGTACTTGGATGTACAACCGTCATCCTGATGACATGTGCGGTGTGTGGGATGAATTCATAGAGGGTGTACACCAGTTCCTGCAGTTTGCCAAGGCGTTCCCTCAGTACATGGACGGTACCAAAATTAAGTGTCCGTGTGTGAGATGTCGCAACTTGAAATATCATCCAGAAGTGGATGTCACGTATCATTTATACTCGAAGGGTTTTACGCCGAATTACTATCAGTGGAGCGAGCACGGAGAACTTTTGTCTTTATCATCGGAGTACGAGCCTTATGTGGATGTCCACAATAACGAATATTACGATGATGGGTTGGTGAACATGGTTTTCGACAAGGCCGGGCCTAGTTTCGATCCGGATGATCATGATGCACCTGAGGAGGCACCGAACCCCGATGCTGCACAGTTCACGGAGTTGCTTGAGAATACAAGGACTCCATTATATCCTGGTTGTGAGGATCATTCACCGTTGGAGTTGGTTACAAGATTGTTGAGCATCAAGTCCGATTTTAACATGTCGCAAGATTGCTACAACCGTCTTATGGAGTTGCTTATAGAAATATTGCCTGAGGGTGCGAAGTTGCCTAAAGACTTCTACCGGTCTAAGAGGATGGTTAGATCGCTCTGGATGGGATAAGAAAAAATTGATACCTGTCGCAACGGGTGCATGTTGTACTACAAAGACGACAAGGATGAAGACGTCTGCAGATTTTGTGGTGTCGATCGTTACAAGGCATGTGGTAGAGGAAAGTCTGTCGGTGCCAGGAAGCCTACCTCTTCGATGCACTACTTGCCGTTGACGCCGCGGTTGCAGCGGTTGTTTATGGTGAAGGAAACTGCAGAAAATATGAGTTGGCATAAGCGGGAACATACCGAAGGAGTGTTGGATCACCCATCTGATAGAGAAGCATGGAAGCACTTTGATCGAGAGTATCCAGATTTTGCTTCTGATCCGCGTAATATCAGATTAGGTCTCTGCTCCGACGGTTTTACCCCATTCGGTCTTTTGGGATCCCAGTATTCGTGTTGGCCTGTGATCGTCACCCCGTACAATCTACCGCCTTGGATGTGCATGAAGACTCCGTATATATTTCTCACCGTTATTATCCCAGGTCCGAACAATCCGAAAAGGAACATCGATGTGTATTTACAGTCGTTGATTAATGAGTTGAATCAGCTGTGGGAAGTAAGTTCCAACACGTATGATGTATCTAGAAAATAAAATTTTCAGATGCGGGCAACACTTATGTGGACCATCAACGACTTTCCGGCCTATGGAATGTTATCTGGATGGAGCACGCATGGTCGTCTTTCGATGTGGACTCCACGGAAGTTACGTATTACACGACACATAATGTAGAAGATGTAGAATTATCCGAAGAGGAAGACGAAGCCGACGAAGGCGAAGATGAAAGTGAAGATGGGGAGGAAGAGGAAGATGAGGTCGAGGAAGACGAACAAGATGATTATTCTGAAGATGATTGAGAGAGATATACTTATCTGAACTTAGATGTTTCTTCTAGAATATATTATCTGGACTTAGATGTTTATTGTAGAATATATCATCATATGTTGTCTTGGTTATTATCTTGTCTTTATTGTACTTTCATATTTCTAGTCTCTATTATTTGTTGTACTTTCATATTTTTAGTCTCTATTATTTGTTGTACTTTCATATTTTTAGTCTCTATTATTTGTTGTATTATCATATGCTGTTATCAGGTATGGCAGGTCATCACGGAGCGTTTCGAGGGGGACGACGAGGTCACTCTCCTCCGGTACTTCCTACATGTACTGCTAGAGGACGGAGTTTTCTTTCGGTACCTCATACTGGTACCGGCTCTGGATCCTCGTCGCCGATTACTCCTCTATATCGGACAGTAGGTGGGCCTGCTGGGACAACGTCACATGGCATATCTCCTGGGACGAGTAGTTCCAGGCCTGACGAGGTCACTCGCCCGTCTAGCGTTCCTACTGCTGATACAATGATGGAGACGGATGAGCAGATGGCGGAGGCTGCGGGGACGACCGAGGCGGCGGTGCCGACGGCCGACCAGCATCATGCAAATGATGCGTGCGTACCTCCGGAGGAGAGGAGGACGGAGATCTGGGCCGACGGTACAAAGTAGGTGTTTTGGTTTATAATTTTTTTCTTTCTATTTTTATCATAAATTAACTTTTTTCATGAATATAATATGTTTGTATAGATATCGTCCCCAGAGGTACAGAGACGTCTAGGCCACATGCTGAGGCATAATTATGGTGGTGCTTGGATTAACTACTCTGATGCTCCGGACGAGTGAAGGCCTTCGGGTTTGCGCGCTTCAAGGTTAAAATATATTTGCTTTTAACATGAATCATATAATTTTTGCATATTATATATAACTGATAAATATTTGGTTTGCGCTCTTCTAGGATATGTTTTTCTATCCACCGCACCGGGTCGAGCTTATCGAGGGGATGTTTCCTGCCGTCGTTGCCAAGCTGATCCGCGACGCTATTAATGATCAGAAGGATCGTGATCGTGCCGGAAAGCCGATCCAAGGTTGGATCACCCCTGATCAGTGGAATGCGATGAAGGCTCGATTCAACGATCCAAGGTACAAGGAGAAGTCGGAGAAGGCCAAGGCGGCTAGGCAACATGCCTCGAAGTGGTACGGTGGGTCGATTCCGATGACGGAATATTTTCGTCGTCTGGTATGTCTTCCTCTTTTAGAAATATTATTTTAATGCAAAATCGATAAATTATTACTAAGATAATATATTTAATTACAGGTAAGGAAGGTCGGTAACGCCGACATGGTGACCGTCTTCCTGGCCACCCATCGGAAGGACGAAGACCTTATTGACGAGAGGGCCGAGCAGACCTATGTAAGTATTACAATACGTTATCTTAATATAATACTTCGTGTCAATTTTAATATAACTTAGTAAATATGATGCAAATAAATATTCATGTAGTTAGTAATAATAAGTACATTAATTAGAAATTAGAAATTATAGAGTATTATCCATACTTTCTAGGCCGAGTATCAGAGGCTGCAGGAACGGGCGGCTGCTAGTGCACCTGATGCTGGAGAGGCCGGTACTTCCTCGCAGTCCACTCAAGCTCTGTCGGCGGATGAGCTATGGATTGCAGCCGCTGGTGGACTCCGTAGGGGTACGTACTACGATACAGGATCCTATGGCGCCCTAGTTGCGACCCAGTCCTCTAGGACATCTCCTGCTAGTGTGCATGGTCCACAGCCGTCCCAGGAGTCTGCCCGAGTCCACCAGATAATGGAGTCTCTCCGTGACGACCTGCTATGACAGATCGAGGAGCAGTCTCAGCACCCTACGGACGATCCTGCGCTGCTAGCACGATTAGATGTGTTCGACCGCGGCATTATGGACCTCAGGGAGACGACTGAGAGGACAGAGCGCACCGTTGGAGGGTTAGAGCGCACGGCGACGGAGCTGCAGACAGGACATGTGACCATGGACGAGAGGATGAGATTGGCGCAGGAGTCAATGGTCCAGAGCAGTGATAGAATGCTATCTATCATGGATTCATACCACCAGCGACTTACAGCGTTGGAGCGTGCTGGTCCTCCGGTGCGCCTTCATCGTCGTCGACTCCACCGCCTCCACCGCCTTCTTCTTCGACACCGACTCCACCGACGTCACTGCCTGTTCCATCGGTATCGATTTTACTTGAGGAGTATGAGTTGTTCTTATCCCTTCGTCGCGGCGGTGCCCCTCCTGCACCAGATTCCTAGTAGTCCTAGTTATGACTATTTTTTTGTGTTTGTTTTATTCTTTGTTTGTGACTTGGATATTTGTTGGTTGTGTAGATTTGGATGTTTGGATCCTATTCTATTTGTTGGTTGTGTGTAGACTTTGGTTATTTGGTTGTAGACTTTATTATTTGGTGTAGAATTGGTTATTTGGATACTTGTTGTTGTGTGATTGTTGTAGACTTGGTTATAGGGACTGAAACCTGTGTACAATGAGAAATGGACATTCTGAGAACTGGACATTGTGTGATTGTTGTAGACGTGGTTATAGGGACTGAAACCTGTGTACAGTGAGAAATGGACATTCTGTGATTGTTTGGATCCTATTCTACAGTGAGAAATGGTTATCTTTTTAAACTGCAGGGAGAAATGGACATTCTGTATTTTATTTTTTTGCAGATTTAGCGACGTTTATCGACGTTCACCGACGTATGTTTGCGTCAGTAAACGTCGGTTAATCAACAATATTTTCTAGGGTACCGACGTTTACCGACGTCCTTATACGTTGGAGAACGTCGGTAAACGTCGGTGCACGTCGGTAATCATCCCAGGAATTCCCAGGATTTATCGACGTGTAGCGACTTTTGACACGTCACTAAACCATCGACGACATGACGGTAATCCGTCGGTAAAGTTACCGACGCGTAGCGACACGACGAAATAAGTCGCTAATACACCGACGACACAACGGTAGACGTCGGTAATATACCGACGTAGATATACGTCGTTAAACGTCGGTACTTGCGACGATTGGCGACGTTTTGAAGATCAGCGACTTACATTTCCGCGACCAGCTTTAAACGTCGGTAATTTCGTCGCTAAATATTTTTTGCGACAAAATTTGTCGTTTTAGCGACGTCTTTAGGCGTCGCTAAAATGACTTATTCTGGTAGTAATGTTACGAGAGGTAGCTCGTCCTCTAGATAAGCTATTTCGTCAACATCGTAGGTATTTCTGGCTTTAGTCTTGCATACTGCCTACCAGTCCAACCTAGTTGTTCCCCGTCTAGGATAAGTAGTAAAGTAAACTAGTTGAGCCTGACTTGCTAGGACAAATGGTTCATATCCTTGATATCGACGGCGGTAGTTAATATCCACAAGACCATGCTTGTCAATTTTCCAACCATGATCTTGGATCGGATCGAACCAATCACACCTAAACAACACGATCTTAGCCGGCTCTACGTCGTAGTTATATGTCAACTCCACAATCTCCCGTAAGATGCCACATAAATTATTGCCCGGATCTACATCTTTGTAGTTTGTAGATCGGATAGACAAACAACTATTTTTGGTCGAATCAAGACTGGAAAGTTCTCTCTGATAGGAGCATTTGTTGACTTGAACCTAAACCCATTTACACAATAGCTTGGCCATATTTTGATGAAATAAATGGGCCCCTTGGCTAGAGTTCTAATAGACTCATTCTCTAGTATTGCGTCCGGACGATCGGCCTAAATACCACAAGATAAGAAATTAAATTCAGCGTTCCGTTAATTATTGTGCAAAGTGCACATACGAGAAGTAATTACTGCATCATCTTACATATGCACTCAACCATGAAGGAAAATGGCATCTAATTTCCTATTCCAGTTCTTCATCCGTTATGTACTGTCTACTCGACCTCACCTCATCATTAAATGTGCTGAAATAACATCACATATACCAATTAGTGTAATAATAATATTGGATACTATTACATCGTAGGTGTTGGCACCTACTTCCCACAGCTGATTTAACTCATCTATCAATGGTTGTAAATACACATCGATGTTCCTCTTCGGATTGTTCGGATCCGGGATAATAAAGGTGAGAAACATATACGGAGTCTTCATACATATCCAAGGCGGTAGATTATACGAAGTGACGATCACAGGCCAACACGAATACTGGGAGCCCGAAAGTCCGAATGGGGTAAAACCGTCGGAGGAGAGACCCAATCTAACATTACGCAGATCCGAAGTAAAATTTGGATACTCTCGATCAAAGTGCTTCCATGCTTCCCCATCAGATGGGTGATCCAACACTCCTTCGATCTGTTCCCGTCTGTGCCAGCTCATATTTTTTGCAGTCTCCTTCACCATAAACAATCTCTGCAACCACGGCGTCAACGGCAAGTACTGCATCGAATCGGTAGGCTTCCTTGCACCGGGAGTCCTACTTGAACTTGTTGCCTTATAGCGATCAGCACCACAAAATTTGCACACGTCTTCATCCTTGTCATCTTTGTAGTACAACATGCACCCGTTACGACATGCATCAATTTTTTCGTATCCCATCCAAAGAGATCTCACCATCCACTTAGACCGGTAGAATTCTGTAGGTAACTTTGCACCTACCGGCAAGATCTCTATAATCAACTCGATGATTCGGTTGTAGCATTCTTGAGACATGTTAAAATCGTATTTGATGCCCAGCAGTCTTGTAACCACCTCCAATGGTGAATGATCCTCACAACCAGGATACAAAGGAGTCCTTGCATTCTCCAGCAACTCCATGAACTTCGCAGCATCGGCATTCAGTGCCTCCTCTGCCGCATCATGATTGTCTGGATCAAAACTAGGCTCCGCAGCGTCAAAAACCATGTTCACGCACCCTTCATCGTAACCAGCATGGTCATGGACATCCATATACGGGAAATTAGGCTCCATCTCCGATGCTAAAGTCACAAGTTCTCTGTGTGACGTCCAGTGATAGTAATTCGACATAAAACCTCTCGAGTATAAATGATATGTCACATCCACTTCTGGATGATATTTCATGTTGCGACATCTCACACATGGGCACTTAATTTTGGTACGGTCCATGTACTGAGGGAATGCCTTGTCGAACTGCAGGAATTGCTCTACCCCATGTATAAATTCATCCCGCACACCGCACATGTCATGAGGATGACGATTATACATCCACGAACGTTGCCGCAGATAGTAATTCATATCCATTTGACAATAATTCTACAAAAATAGATACACATTATTCGAGTATATTCCAAATTGATGCATATAGACACATGAGTATCAAATGAGTGTTGTCATATGTTCAACAAGAAGGCCCCCTCTCTGACTCCCCCCTCTTTAACCCCCCCTCTATTTCCCTGCTTCTCATTCGACTCTCTCAGCATCCTATTCAGCATCATATGATATCTACCTCAACCTTACCCTAGAGAAGTGTGGAAATATTAATATTAACCAAGGTTCACAATATCTATATCGGTATCGGAATCAGTTTCGGTATCATTTACGGTTGATATCCTGAATCTCATAACTTCCTCTAGCGGAGCACAATGTGTCACGACCCGCACCCAGTGTAGGGGTATGAGAAGTGGGTACGTCCAGCCTACGCCGCAGTATCGGCGGTAGAATGCTGTCCTCGGTCACATACATCTAACAATTATAAGGTACATATACAATGTATACGCTCCGAATGGAGGACAATATAGAAATGTACAACTCAATCACAACTAAGGTAGAAAGTACGATAAGATAGATAGATATGAAAGTTGCCAAATGAAATACAATAAGAGAAGAAGTCTAAGAGTCTAAGATAGCATCTCCATAACATCCAGAATGACAAAATCCCCAAATAAGTACAAAATGTAACAAAATAAGACAAGACAATAAGTAAGATAACTAGTCTAGCTAACTAGCCTAGACTACTAGGATAATGTCCTCTGCAAGGGCTGGGTCCTCCTGGGAGTCCAGCTCACAGGTGTTATCTAGGCCTGCTCCATCGTATGTAGGACAGAACTCCTCAATGTCATCTGTAATATTTCAACAAGTCCAGTCAGGACAGTAACGAGCATAATACATCTTACGTAGTTCATAATATGATAGGATATGTAAATATGATATAGAGTAAGATACATGAAACGCTAGAGAATATATGAAGTAAAAGAGATGACTGTAAACAAGTATCTACTATAAGTAAAGAGCTAACAGTGGCTACTGATGTAGAGTACAAGATAGACATGTGAACGGCTTGAATTTGCACATGATTATTCTAAGATTTTGCACATGATTCCACTACTTTAGAATTGTTCACATGACCATTTATACTCCCTCGTACCCCAATCAATACACAAGGATCCAGACAAGTTATGTTATTGCACATGATATCACATGAAGGCCCATAAATGGGTGCACATGAATGTATATATAAGGGGCTCTGTGAACATGAGAGTACATGAATCACAAGAGTGCACATGAATGGTGAAAGCACCGGAGTACATGATGAAAGTTAAACACACATGACATGATGTAACCCGATGCTACCGAGGAGGATAACATCTCATGAAGGGATCCACATAGTACCAATCCGTGTTAACAACGTGACAGCATCAAGTAAAGTAATCCAGAGCATAAATGTAAATCCTATCAAGTATGAAACGGTCAGAGAATGTACTCGCCTGGTATCCCGAGTATCCGATGAGTATATATGTCCAGACAGAGTAGATGAGTCCTATTTAGAGCAACACAGGTCACAACATGTCCAGAATGATAATAATAAACTTTACAATGCATTCTATATGAATTCTAGGTCATTCTAGACTAAAGTCAACTCTAGTCAATTTCACTAGTCAAACTAGGTCAACTAGGCCAATCCTAGTCCAATCAAGTCTCACTAAGCCTAGGCTAGCACTCACACACAATCTCAAAGCTACACAAGTCATCAACACACATTACATATATATATATATATATATATATATATATATATATATATATATATATATATATATATATATATATATATATATATATATATACATATATATATATATATATATACATATATATATATATATATATATATATATATATATATATACTCAATGTATATAGTTTTACACATAGGAAATCATATATAGGCTATCAAGTATAGGCTAATATACACTAGGATACTAGGCTAACATGTATACATATACCAACCTATCTATCAAATATATAACACATGAGTATAATATACATATACAGTATGCATATATATATATGGTTATCATATATTCACATAGAAATCAAGCTTAAATATATATCATATCTATATATAACAACACAGGCTATTACCTCAATATCTGGCAGAACACATAGTCCAATAGGACTGGACAGAACAAATAAAGGGGCAAGATAGTGTGAATGAGCATGTGAATGCAATGGCTAATGACCCAGTAGACTATTCTGATAGTAGGATAGTGTGTGTGTGATATATGAGAGTGTCAAGTGAGTGTCAAAGCAAGCAAGTGTCAATACAAGTGTAGTGTCAATGGAGTATCAATGCAAATGTGTCCAGGTATGTGCAGCACTGGGAATGAATACAGGTTAAATCTGTGTGTGTTCTCAGAAAATATATATCATGTTATCTCATTCAAACCAAACTCATTTATATAGGCATAGCCCAAGTCATTATCCCTATTCAGTTTTCGAGCATTCAATGAGTATCAGTCCTTCGAAAATCAACCAAGTTGCCAAATGATAACTAAACATACAACCTAACATGAATCAACATCTACCAGTCAGGATAACATATCTGACATTATACATTGAATCTCAAAATCGAGTCTTAAAAACTCAGTTAACAGCTATTACCCGATTTTCAGTTCAGCCCCAAAATCAAGATACCTAAATTCGAATGGAATTCAATTAAACATCAAATTACTGTGTGCACAGGTGTCACACATGTGCATACATGTCTGGAAGGGGTGTTCGTGTCCTATCAAGTGAACACGAACGTGTCCAATTAATTCAAACACACAGAGTGCACACTGTGTATCAGAATTATCGTACAGTGGGTTCGTGTCATCGTGGACATGACACACGACACCTCAGCCCTCGTGCTCGTGTCAGAGGATAGAGGGGGTGTAGTGTTACGTGTCCAGTAGCTTGACACAACGCCACGACACGTGTAGGCGTGACACAGTGCACGTATCAGTTGGGGGTTTATGCGTGTGTGTCTACGTGTGTGGTTCAATACAGTGGCTAGTACGTGTCCGACTCGACACGATACGACCTGACACTTTAGGGGTGTCATATTAGTCACTAGCCCTAGCCGCACACCAAGTGTCGTATCCCCAAGTGATTTGTCGTGTCCCACAGAGAACTCGAGCAGCAGGGCATGGATACGGCTCGCGTGCGAGCGTGTCCAGTTGCTCGTGGACACGACACAGATACGAAAATACATACAATCCTTTATGAAAATCAAAGTATACATATAGATCAACAAATTTGTTTAAATAGTTTTGAAAAAAAATAGAAATAAAACCTCTCTTGGGTATTTCATCAAACACCTACTCATACACATAGATACGTGTCCGATATGGACACCAAATCAATACGAATTTCCACCAAACTTTTCCTACAGCTAGGGGACACCTAGATGGATGCATCTATGGAATAAAATCAGGAATTTAGGATAATTTGTAGGAATTACCTTTAGGGATCCAATCTTTAAAAAAAAGCTCCAAATAGTGAAGTCTCCTTCCTCAAGCTATGTCCCAATGAGCTCTCCTCCTTGCAAGCTAGCCTCCTTCTCCTTTTACTCCAGATTTGGATTCCAATGCAAAAGGTGATGGAACTGGGGATTCCCAGGACCATTTCTTTGGTGTTCGTATTGATCGATAGAAAGTTAAACAGATCTAATACGTGTTCTAACCCTTCATAGACGGAAACTAGGGTTCACGAATTATACCTGCGGCGGAAAAAAGAAGTAATTCCTGGCAATCTCGAGCGGACGACCCCAAGATCTTCTACACGTATTCCTTCCTCGAGTTGGACGTCGTGTGGGCGACGATCTTCCAACCTTTTCTTCTCCTTGGCAGCCCTCTCTTTCTCTCCTTACGTGAATCACAAATTTAGAGAAAGTTTCAGATTTTTGATTAGTAATATGGTGGCCAGAGAATAGAGGATATATATAGGCTACGACAGGGACCATGAGGAGAAATTAGGGTTAGGCCTCCTAACGGATCTGGATATCCCGTGTTCAGCCCGAACACATAATCCAGGCCCATTAACAATAGCTCGGTCCACTAATGAGCTATTGTTGCACTACCTCCCTAATCCCAAATTATATTTTTGGGCTCATTTTATTATATGCTCGTTTGGCTCCCTATGTTAAGATATCGTATGTCCGTCGATCAAATTAAGTTACTGACAACTATATTGATTCGACATCTTTTATCCTTAAGTAGTACCGCTCAACTTTATTTGTCATGTCGGATATAATCCACCTGCAGGGTTTACATGACAATCCTTATGAGCTCCTTAAGAGGACATCATCAACCCGATGTATCGGGACATGGATTCCATTTATAATCAACAGCCCATCATACATACAATGTTATTACCCAATTCATAGAGGTTGTTGATCTATAATGAATCTCACTCTTTTATGAGTCAAAGTAATGCACACTGCATATACATGTCCGTTATTATATCCGGATTAAGAGCACAAGCATCCATAATAACAGAGGTGTTTGTTCTCTTATATAGTCAGTACAAAGAGAACAACCTCAAGTGGTCCTGTTCAATACACACAAAGTGTACTAGTGTAAACCTATAGTCAAGATAGACTAATACCAGATTACACTACAACCTTTCCAATAGATTGTCCAAGTCCATCTAGGTTGTGAACTATTTATATACTCCATAGGAAACTGATAATATGATCTTCTGTGTGACACCACACACCATATTATCTACAATATAGAATATCAGACATTTGCATTAACACTTGCAACAAATACAATATGCAAATATTTGTCCATATGATTCTCATTCAAAATTTAAGGAAATAAGGTTACTTCAAAAGTGATGCTTTTAGTATATAACCCTAACAAAAGGTTGGGGTCAATTTGGTGGAGAAATGACGAAAGAGGAAAGAAATTAGGATTTTCTAAAGGGAAGTTTCAAAAGGAGGCAAGTGGTAGTGAGGAGACATTAAATATGCTGAAATTAGGTTAGAATGGGCTGTGGTGGCCGGCTATGTAGGGGACTAGGGTTAGGGTTTCATGTAAATGGGCTTGAGCCTAAGTTCATAAGCTAGCTAGAACAACCCCATAGCTATAAGTCCAAAATACCTAACTCTCCCAATCCTTTCATTAACCCTAGCCACATCCAAGTCAACTAAGACTAACTTAAGTCACATTAGGGTCCCACACCATGCTAACTAAGTCACTAAAGTCAAAGTCAAACTCTAGGCTAGTCTCTAAAGTCACAACTAACAAAAGTCAAAAATCACAACACCAACGCAATAATTAATAAAATAATTCACAAAAATCAAAATGACCAAAATACCCTCAAGACTAAAATGTGGTAGTGACACAATATAGAGCCAAACGTGAAGCAGAGCTTCATATTCAAAATATTAGAAATAAAAAGTTTTCGATTGGTGGTGGGACGAGTCAGAATCCTTTCTTGTCCCACCACCAATCGAAAAAATTTTACTTCTAATATTTTGAATATGAAGCTCTGCTTCACGTTTGGTTCTACAGTATGCTCTGCTAGCGGAAGCTATGAGATTCATGATATCAACTGTAAATGATACCGATAATGATATCGAAATCGATACTGTGAACCTTGGTTAATATTAATATTTCTACACTTTTCTAGGGTGAGGTTGAGGTAGATATCCTATGATGCAGAATAGTCAGCTCAATGACCCGAATGAGAAGAAAGGAAGTAGAGAAGCGTACTCTATACACTCTAGGATACTATGATATACTACTAGTATACTCACTCTATACACTCTTACTTATGTAAGCCTTTTAAGGCAATCAGTGTTATACTAGATTTCTGAAAAAATCTATAACTCTGATAAGCCCAAAAGGCTTGGCATAAGTAAATTTAATTTCTAGTAAATGGCTCAAAACACTGTACCAATCATACCTACACTTCTAGGATACTTTATACACTCTAGGTACTAGGACTGAACTAACTCCCTAACACTCTAATGGCACTTACTCACATATACCCACTCTTACTTAGGAATACTAAGATCTGACACATACTGATAATCACATACACTAACACACTTAGATAGGATACTCGCATTCACTTCTAAATATCCTAATTGATCCTAAAACTACATTCACTCACTAGTACCAACACTAACTCAAATAGGCACTCGCATCTCCCCAAGATACTATACTGATACCAACTGATAACGCTGTTCACACTCACACTCGACGCATACACACTTTACTCAGGCATTTTCCTGTACTCGAGCACCCAAATAGGATTCCCCTATCTCCTAAAGCCCTTGACTTCTCTAACCCCTGCCCACGTGGCTTATAGCCGGAGCCAATGCAAGCCTTGCCAAGGCAAGTTGTTGCTGCTGCAGCAATGCCACATAGCATATGCCAATATGGCACTTGCCAATATGCTCACTGCCCTATGTCGTGTCTGTGTGTGTGCTTGTCGTGTGTGTCGTATCGTGTCAGCGTGTGTGCGTGTCTGTGTGAGTATGTGTGTGAGTATGTGTGTGCGTATGTGCGTACGTATGTGTCGTGTCTGTGTGTGTGCATGTCGTGTGTGTCGTGTCTGTGTGTCGTGTCAGTATGTGTGCTTGTCATATCGTGTCAGTGTCAGTACGTCAGGAGGAGGGAGATAGGGTTAGCGTTTACCTGCCTTGGTGTCACGACCCACTCCCGAATAATCGGACACGAGTCGGACACGCCCAGCCTTTGTCGTTAGATACAACAAAGTAAGCTGTACCAATCTAGAAAAACTAACCAGATATCAAGACAAGTATGAAAACACAGCATCTATAAATGTATCCCAGAGTAAAAGTACAAGTATCAGAATTCTATTACATTCTAGAAATGATAGAAAGTCTACTAGTCTCAATACATGGAAATAATATGGAAAAACTAAGGTAAGCTCTAGGCTTCTGCAGTCTCTAAGTCAAGAGTAGCACCAGCAAGCTCTCCTGCATCAATTGGCTCCTCGCCATAGTACGTGTCGCACATAGCCTCCAACTCACCTGCAACATATCCTAGTCAGGAGCGGAGCTAAGTATATCCAAGAAAATAAACATGTACATCATGGTATGAACAAGAAACAGGAATATATGTAAAGTACAGAAAATGAGATAAGACATAAAACTGAGCAGGAAATACTGAAAGTAAAACAGGGAACATGGTATGAGTCCTGAACATGAAATACAACCTGAATATGAAGTACAACCTGAATCATGAAATACAACCTGAACATGAAGTACACCCTAAATTATGAAATACAACCTGAACATAAAATATAACCATGAATCCTGAAATACAACCTGAATCCTGACATGTGCAATAATGAAATACATCTAGATTGTGTGATCGGCTTGGGTAGATGCAATGGTCATGAAATGGTATGGCTTTGGTCCCACATGCACGGTGCAGGACCCAAGCTATTCACATGAGTAGTAACAGGGTTTGATCACATATCTATAGTATTTCCCCTCCCAGACGCAAGTAATACATGAAACATGAAACCAGACAATACCGTGATACATCGTGTCAATCAAGGTGATTCAAGAATGAACATGCATGACATGAGAAATAAACAAATCCGATGAGTATACTTGCCTTGCTCCGGGTGATCGAGAAAAGGTAGTAAGGCTGAAAATCCTTCTGTTTATGAATTACAAGTTGATTAATGAACAAACTAAATCTAATTTTGGTTTATTTAACAATTCTAATCAAGATACAATAGCTTAGCCCTCTACTTAAAATCTATCTCCTAAATCAATTTCTATCACAAGTTATCATGAAATATTACAACCAAGTTCAGTGTAATACTTCATGTAACATGTGAACCACTAAATCTAGTTAACCTAGTTTCTAATACACTCACCCTTATTCTTCACAAGTTTGGCCAACCTTCTAAAATTTGGTAGACTTTGTAAGGAAATACTATGAACTATCATTCCTGAAGTAACACTTGTTTAGACTGAGATTTATTCAATCTCCAATCCTTGTCCTATATCAATCCATACTAGTCCAAATGAGTCTAAATAGCCTAATATGATTTCAATGTTAAGTCCTATCTCCTAGTCCAATAGCAGGACATCTCATTTGAAACCCTCCCTTAAATCATTAGTTAAGGCTAACTAGTTCTATGGGAGAAATAGAGAGTATCAATGAAAATATGGACTGAACTAACTGTCCTGGGCACAACAGTCCCCATAGGTCTCAGTTCATATTAGGGAACCCCTGTGTCATGTGGCATGGTCCACATTAAATACCCTGTTCAGGTACAATTGAACTGATAGCTCAGTCCTGAAATAGTTTCAACTTCAGATGGAATACAAGTGATGAAATTTCTACAGTCCATTATTTCATCCAAAAATAGGACAGTACCAATTACATTCAGTTCAATCCTAACACAGGTGCCACTGTTAACATATGATTGCAGTAGTGGCAGGATATTGTTCAAGTATCAGGACAATGAACAATATAATCAGATATCATTCAATCTCTAATCAGTTAACAACTCAAAAATATGTCAAATGCATAACAGTTGCTAAATCTTAGTCCCAGTTCAGAACTCAATCAGTCCATACTGATTTGAACCAGTTAATCATAATCTAAATGATTTGCCAGCTTCATTTCTAGGTAATCTCAGTCTTAGGTGATATTCAGTCCCAAAGAAGAATATCAATTTCAACTTCGCAGCAAGGGGGTTCACCTACTCTGGTAGGATGGAACAAAACTGAACATAAGCTTAACTCCTCCCAGACTACTTAACCTCTATTCCTATCTGATTGAAAGAAATATGCCAAAGACTCAGGATTTGATAATTGACATTAACAATACTAGGACTACAGGCCTATAGATGATTGTTCACAAATTAGCAAGGTAACTAGACTATTACACAACTGAACAGTTCAGTCCCTCATTTCCTGATCATGGCAGCCTTGTCCGTAGCCCTGAACCCAACACCCTTCAAGAGTTCATTCTAACATTCCTAAATAGGATTAAGAGAACCCTGTTCCATATCAAAATCGGCTAAGTAAGTTATCCTATAGTTACAATAAAAGTAAAGAAGGGAATTGTTTACTGAATGGGGAAATGATCAACACAGTTAAAGCCATCCCCAAGCATCATTAGTTCAGGAATGTAAGAATCGTTTCACAGGACTCATCATCTTATTAATGTTGAACTAAAATGATATGGAGTGAGATCTAAATAACTCATAACCTCCTAGTGTTCCCAGGAAACCAATCAATAGGTTCAACAACTACTGTGCAACCAGTTCCTACATCCATTACAATCTAACTTAGCTCAACCAATTCAAAGTTTTCGAGCAACCCAAAACTCAAGCTCTTCATCTAATATCCAATGTACCTTCCCAATTATCTGAGTATACACAGAGGAAATCAACTCATATGCCATACCAGTTCACCCACTTGTTCTATGAACTAATTTGTGATCTCAAACATCCCCTTGTCAATTTACTATCTCAGTCACCTACAGTTGATAGGATAGTAATTTGAGAAATGGAGATGAGATCCCCATAACCATGGTTCTGTTAAACATCTGGAATAAGGTAGCATGTAATAGATGAAACCTAAACATACCAAAACTTCCCAACCTGGTATACCTACACATCTAGCTATTAAAATAAAGTTCTAATAATCTTCTCTTCATGAGAACAACTGTTCCCCCAACCATCCTACTGATACTTTAGTCAAAAGTAATTGAACTCAAAACCACAGACACACATGGATACAGACTGGTATAGCTAACAGGAATGAATTTTTAAGGAATTAAGAGAATACCTGCAGAGATTTGAAAATATTCCCATGATTTAGATATCACACTTCGTGTCCGACTCAGTCTCGCTTATCCAAAATTCATCCATATTCCATTGTTGCTCGAGATCTCCTTAGAACAGGGAACACGATCAAAATCTATCCGCACACGCACACAGCCAAATACTTAGATCAAAAGATCAAAGAGGTTGAGACTCACTAATTCCAAATGTACAGATCTCGATCGTTAGTTCGATTAATCTGATCCCGACCTCGATCTATAGCTGACACAAAACTTAAAAAATGAATCAAACAATCACTGAATTAAATAATTTAGATAATTGATCTCACCTCAACGATAATACTTCCAGATTGACTGTTTTGTGATCAAGAACTCAACGGAAACTCATAGATCTGAAATTTCAGATCGACCAGTACATTTAGAAGGAAAAAGATCAACTGATCAAAGCATTCAATCAAGGTAGGTGGAGTAAATTACCAAGGTTGCTGGATCGATTGAGGACGAAGCTCGTGATCCCCAATTTCCCATGGCTGCTCAATTGAGATTTGAGTTTTAAGAAGAAGATGGGGAATGAATTTTGAGAGAGAGAAGAGTAAGGATTTGAGGACTGCTCATCGATCCTTTATAGATCAATGGTTGCATGAAGAAGAGGCAATAAACTGGCAGGAAATTCCTTTCTCCTCTGACAAATTGGTTAGCTAACAGAACGATAATTTGAATTTTTGAGAAGGAAGAGTAGTGAAAGAATAAGAGCTCAACCGAAAAATAAAAGAAACATGAAGTTTCTTTGAATGAGTATAAATCTAGACTTTGCTTACCAGGCTAATGGAATGGGCTTAAAAAGAATTGGGCTTATAAGGAATTGGCTTATAAGGAATTGGGTTGAGCTGAAAAGCCCATCACAAAAATAGAAATTTTTAATTTGGCTTAGAAAAATCCCAAAGATTTATTTACAAAACAAATTAATAATAAAAAAATATACCATAAAAAAATTAGAAGTGGGGTTACAAATCTCTCTCCCTTGAAAAATTTTGTCCTCGAAATTCGAAAGTAATCCAAAATTGATTCACGAACACCACAAAATCTTTATTGAGAATGGAAATTTAAAATGCAAAAATACAATCAAGTAAAAAATCTAGGATAGCGCTCTTGCATCTCATCCTCACGCTCCCATGTGGACTCTCCCGGAGAATGGTGTCTCAACATGACGCAGACAAGAGGAATGGTCTTGTTCCGCAGACGCTTTTCCCTACGATCAAGGATCTCCACTGGCTACTCCTCGTAGGTCAAGCTCGGACCCACCTCTAACTCTGAGTAGTCTACCACATGGCTCGGGTCTGGAATGTAACGTCGAAGCTGAGATACATGGAAGACGTTGTGTACCCCCTCCAAGCTAGCTGGAAGTGCTAATCGATATGCCACCTCGCCAATCCGCGCTGTCACGTCGAAAGGCCCGATGTACCTCGGACTGAGCTTCCTGCCTCTGCCGAAACGAATGACGCATCTGGTCGGCGAGATCTTCAGGAATACTCTATCTCCAATGGCGAACTCTAGTGGCCGTCTACTGCTGTCTGTCCAGTACTTCTACCGATCCTGTGTAACTCAGAGACGCTCCCTGATCAGCCTGATCTTCTCAGCTGAGTCTGCCACCATCTCTGGCCCAAGCAAAGCTCTCTCGCCAACGTCGTCCCGAAAAAAGGATGTACGACATCTCCGCCCATACAGTGCCTCGAACGGAGTCATCTCGATGCTAGCATGATAACTGTTGTTATAAGAAAACTCCACTAGGTGTAAATGATCCTCCCACGAACCGTCGAAGTCGAGTGCGTAAACTCGTAGCATATCCTCCAGCGTCTGAATCGTCCTCTCGGACTGCCCGTCTGTCTGTGGATGATAGGCGGTGCTGAACTTCAACTGTGATCCCAAGCTCAGCTATAGACTCCTCCAGAAGTGTGATGTGAAGCGACTGTCCCTGTCGAAAACGATGCTCACCGAAATCCCGTGAATCCTTATGATCTGACGCATGTAGAGGTCTGCAAGCTTCTCGGTCGACAGCCCAACCTTGAACGGAATGAAATGAGCAGACTTCGTCAGTCTGTCTACGATCACCCAAATAGCGTCCTTGCCACTGGGTGTACGCGGTAATCCAGAGACGAAGTCCATGGTGATGTGCTCCCACTTCTATTCCGGGATAGGTAAAGGCTGGAGTAGTCTTGCTGGTCTCTGGCGCTCCGCCTTGACTTGCTGGCACACAAGGCATCTGGAAACAAATCTGGCAACCTCTCTCTTCATCCCATACCACCAAACATACTCTTGCAGGTCCTTGTACATCTTGGTAGATCTAGGATGTATAGAATACTGCGACTGGTAGGCTTCCTGCATTACTTTCTCTCGGAAATCCTTGGGCACACACAACTGGGTTTCATGCCTCAGGGATCCGTCCTCTGCAATGGTGAAGTCGTCGAGCAATCCTGCCTCTGCCTGGCCTCTGAGACATCGGAGTCCCTCATCAAGAAACTGGGTCTCCTTGATCTTCTCTATCAGTCCTGAC
The DNA here is from genome assembly GCA_029216955.1 of Iris pallida. NCBI lineage: Eukaryota > Viridiplantae > Streptophyta > Magnoliopsida > Asparagales > Iridaceae > Iris > Iris pallida. The sequence continues at coordinate 10,012 of JANAVB010020047.1, read as the reverse complement.
TATATCTGCATGTGCATCAGCTGTCCTCCAACTCCTGGAAGAACAATCTCAATCCTAAGGCTCTCAAGATCCTCCAACAGATGTCGGTCCATAGTGAGATACATAGCAACAGGATATCGACTGAGAGGAACTGCTACCACATTCGCCTTCCCAGGATGGTACTACAGATTGATGTCGAAATCCTTCATGAGTTCCAGCCATCTGTGCTGTCTCATATTCAGCTCCTTCTGAGAGAAAACATACTTCAGGCTTTTGTGGTTCATGAAGATGTCCATTCGCTCTCCATACAGATAGTGCTTCCACAGTTTCAAGGTAAATATGACTGCTGCAAGCTCCAAGTCATGTGTGGGATAATTTTTCTCATGGGGCCTCAACTGTCTAGAAGCATAAGCAATGACCTTCTTGTTCTGCTCCAGCACACATCCCAAGCCTTTTCCTGAAGCATCACTGTAGATGACGAATCCTCCTGATCCCGATGGCAAAGCTAAAACTGGCGCTGTCGTGAGTCTTCTCTTTAATTCTTCAAATGTTGACTGGCAGGCATCGCTCCAGATGAACTCCTCGTCCTTCTGCGTAAGGTTCGTCATAGGCTCTGCTATCCTGGCAAAGTCCATCACAAACTTTTTGTAGTATCCTGCTAGCTCCAGGAAACTACGAATCTCAGCTACTGACTTGGGAGGTGCCCATGCTTCCACTGCTTCAATCTTCTTGGGATCCACAGAAATCCCTTCTCCAGTTACCACATGCCCCAAAAACTCCACCCGGTCCAAGAAAAGCTCACATTTAGAGAGTTTCCCGTACAGCTTCTCCTTCCGCAGAATCTCCAACACAATCCGTAGGTGCTCCACATGCTCCTCCTCTGTCTTCGAATATATCAGAATGTCGTCAATGAAGACTATGACAAACTTGTCCAAATACTTGTGAAAAACTTTATTCATCAAATTCATGAACATTGCTGGGGCATTGGTGAGTCCGAACGGCATCAGTAAGAACTCATACTGTCCGTATCGGGTGTTGAAAGCTGTCTTCGGAATACCTGCTCCCGAACCTTCATCTGGTGATACCCCGACTGAAGGTCAATCTTGGAAAAGACCTTCGCTACTCAGCTGGTCAAACAGCTCATCAATCTACGGCAACTGGTATCTATTCTTGATGGTGATGTTGTTGAGTGCACGGTAATCGATGCACATCCTCACCGTCCCATCCTTCTTGGGCACAAAGAGTACCGGTGCTCACAGGATGAAGCACTAGACCGAATGAAATCATTGCCCTCCAGCTCATCAATCAGGGCCTTTAACTCTGCAGCTTCCTTCGGGTTGATCTTGTAATAATGCTGGGACTTCGGCGCTGATCCGGGCACTAGGTCGATGCTGAACTCCACGTCTTGATCTGGCGGCAATCCTGGCAACTCTTCGGGGAAGACGTCAATATACTCTGCAATTAGCGGATACGGCAACTCCTGGTCTTCTGCAACTGCTCCGAAGTAGACTCCCTCTGGCCTCTCTGCGACTCGTCTGCTGATATCGAACGGTGGAAGTCCTGGCGGGCTGAAAGTAACCTACCCCTCATGGCAGTCTATTACGGCAAACTGCTCGCTCTTCCATTCGATGCCAAGGACTACATCGAATCTGGACAAAGGCACCACTAGAAGTCGAGCCCTAAGCTCCTGTCCAGCTATAGTGATAGGGCAATCTACCATCTCACTGACTGGCATAATCCCTCCTTCTGTCATAATCCGACAGTTCCTCCTAGTGGGCTTGGGTGTGAAGCCGTGTCTATGCAGAAACTCATATGATACAAAGCTATGTGTGGCTCCAGAATCAAATAAGGAAATGGCAGGGAATGAATAAATGATAACAGAACCTGTGATGACATCTGGAACTGCCTCCTCCTCCTCAACTGCGGCCATGACGTAAGTACATCCCCGCTATGGTCCTCCCCTCTGCTACTGTTGGTGCTGTGTAAACCTCTGCTGCTGGGGTGATAGAGCTCCTCCTCTCTGGAGTGTAACAGGCAATGCACTGGGTGGTGCAGGCGGTAGTCCTCCAGCTCCTCGGGGTCCTCCTACTAGTCGAGCTGTAGCCTGAGCGCAGTCCCTCATCTAATGTGCATCTGATCCGCAAAAGAGGCAAAGTCCAAGCCTCTTGCGACAGACCTCCACGTGGTGTCCCGACCGATGATAATATGTGCAAGTGATCCCCTGCTGCTTCTGATGCTGAGCTGCTGGAACTCTGACAGGACGGTGCTGAACTGCTGCCTGCTGATGTGGCCTCGCCTGAGTCTGTATCTATACCCTCTTTGCTGGTGCCTGGTAACTGCTGCTGTCGACGTCCCTATCCCTCTTGGGCCTCGGGTCCATCTCCTTCTCAACTGCCTGGGCGATCTTAAGGATGCTAGAGTAGGTAGTCGCCTGGCTAATAGCTACTGCATGCCGTAGCTCCCTGGTCAGACCCTTCTTGAATCTCCAGGCCCTGTCTTCTGGTGCTCTGACTAGGCTCTCCGTGAACCTACTGAGCCTAGTAAACTCGAAAGTGTATTCCGCTACTGTCATCGTCCCCTGCTGCAAGGCCTTGAACTGCATACGAAGCTCATCCCTCTCGATGTCTGGAAAAAATTTCTCCTTGAACAGAGTTTTGAAATCTGTGCAAGGAACCTGTTGTGCTGCCAACTGGGGCTCCTCGCGGTACCAGGCTCTGGCAAGGTCGAACAGCCGCATGCTTGCCACCTCTACCTTCAGGTCGTCTGGAATCTGCGCCATCTTCAAGGTCCTCTCCGTATTCTCCATCCATTCGTCTGCATAGACGATACCCTCATTGCCCCAAAAGACCATCGGGTAGAGGTTCTGGTACTCCTTGGCCGTCCCTGGTCTCGGTGCTCGTGGTACTGGAGGTGCTGCTGGAGCCGGTGCTGCCGTCTCCCGAGTCCTAAGTGTGTCGATGACGGTCGCCCTGAACTGCGCGGCCTGCTGACTCTGGGCCTCTCGGAACTGCACAGCCTAGTGATTCTGGGCCTCCATAAACTGCTGGAACATCGCCATCACCTGAGTGCCGTCAAACATCATCGTCGAAGGCAGCGGTGGAAAGATAGGAGGCACGACTGGAAGCTGATCTGCCGGAACGTCTGGTGCAGCCTGCTGATCTGAACTGCCTGCGACTCCGGGCTGATCCACGATCTTCCTCGTAGTGACCATCCTGTAATAGAAAAAAAACTTCGTTGATTGACAAACCATAAAAACCTAGTAAACAATGTTTTTATAATATCAATGCACCTGAAAACCTGATGAACCTGATATACCCTTATTTTCCACTTTTCTTATGCTATGGTCAAGTTTCCCAAGTGTAATTAAGTCCCCCAATAGTACACTAAGACCTAAGTACCATTAGGATAGACCTGCATGGGCCACTACTAAAAACATGTCACGACCCGCTCCCTAATAATCGGACACGAGTCGGACACGTCCAGCCTTTGTCGTTAGACACAACAAAGTAAGTTGTACCAATCTAGGGAAACTAACCAGATATCAAGACAAGTGTGAAAACATAGCATCTATAAATGTATCCCAGAGTAAAAGTAAAAGTATCAAAATTCTATTACATTCCAGAAATGACAGAAAGTCTACTAGTCTCAATACATGGAAATAATATGGAAAAACTAAGGTAAGCTCTAGGCTTCTGTAGCCTCTAAGTCAAGAGTAGCACCAGCTAGCTCTCCTGTATCAATTGGCTCCTCACCATAGTACGTGTCGTACAGAACCTCCAACTCACCTGCAACATATCCTAGTCAGGAGTGGAGCTAAGTATATCCAAGGAAATGAACATGTACATCATGGTATGAACAAGAAACAGGAATATATGTAAAGTACAGAAAATGAGACAAGACATGAAACTGAGCAAGAAATACTGAAAGAAAAACTGGGAACATGGTATGAGTCCTGAACATGAAATACAACCTGAACATGAAGTACAACCTGAATCATGAAATACAATCTGAACATGAAGTACAACCTGAATCATGAAATACAACCTGAACATGAAATACAACCATGAATCCTGAAATACAACCTAAATCCTGACATGTGCAATAATGAAATACATCTAGATTGTGTGATCGGCTTGGGTAGATGCAATGATCATGAAATGGTACGGCTTTGGTCCCACGTGCACGGTGCTGGACCCAAGCTATTCACATGAGTAGTAACAGGGTTTGATCACATATCTATAGTATTTCCCCTCCCAGACGCAAGTAATACATGAAACATGAAACAAGATAATACCGTGATACATCGTGTCAATCAAGGAGATTCAAGAATGAACATACAAGACATGAGAAATGAACAAATCCGAGGAGTATACTTACCTTGCTCCGGGTGATCAAAAAAATATAGTAAGGCTAGAAATCCTCCTGTTTATGAATTACAAGTTGATTAATGAACAGACTAAATCTAATTTTGGTTTATTTAACAATTCTAATCAAGATACAATAACTTAGCCCTCTACTTAAAATCTATCTCATAAATCAATTTCTATCACAAGTTATCATAAAATATTACATCCAAGTTCAGTGTAATACTTCATGTAACATGTGAACTACTAAATCTAGCTAACCTAGTTTCTAATACACTCACCCTTATTCTTCACAAGTTTGGCCAACCTTATAAAATTTGGTAGACTTTGTAAGGAAATACTATGAACTATCATTCATGAAGTAACACTTGTTTAGACAGAGATTTATTCAATCTCCAATCCTTGTCCTATATCAATCCATACTAGTCTAAATGAGTCTAAATAGCCCAATATGATTTCAATATTAAGTCCTATCTCCTAGTCCAATAGTAGGACATCTCATTTGAAACCCTCCCTTAAATTATTAGTTAAGGCTAACTAGTTCAATGGAAGAAATAGAGAGTATCAATAAAAATATGGACTGAACTAACTGTCCTGGGCACAACAGTCCCTGTAGGTCTCAGTTCATATCAGGGAACCCCTGTGTCATGTGGCATGGTCCACATTAAATACCCTGTTCAGGTATAATTGGACTGATAGCTCAGTCCTGAAATAGTTCCAGCTTCAGATGGAATACAAGTGACGAAATTTCTACACTCCATTACTTCATCCAAAAATAGGACAGTACCAATTATATTCAGTCCAATCCTAACATAGGTGCCACGGTTAACATATGATTGCAGCAGTGGCAGGATATTGTTCAAGTATCAGGACAATGAACAATATAATCAGATATCATTCAATCTCTAATCAGTTAACAACTCAAAAATATGTCAAATGCATAACAGTTGCTAAATCTTAGTCCCAGTTCAGAACTCAATTAGTCCATACTGATTTGAACCAGTTAATCATAATCTAAATGAGTTGCCAGCTTCATTTCTAGGTAATCTCAGTCTTAGGTGATATTCAGTCCCAAAGAAGAATATCAATTTCAACTTCGTAGCAAGGGGGTTCACCTACTCTGGTAGGATGGAACAAAACTGAACATAATCTTAACTCCTCCCAGGCTACTTAACCTCTATTCCTATCTGATTGAAAGAAATATGCCATAGACTCAGGATTTGATAACTGACATTAACAACACTAGGACTACAGGCCTACAGATGATTGTTCATAAATTAGCAAGGTAACTGGACTATTACACAACTGAACTGTTCAGTCCCTCATTTCCTGATCATGGCAGCCTTGTCCATAGCCCTGAACCCAACACCCTTCAAGAGTTCATTCTAACATTCCTAAATAGGATTAAGAGAACCCTATTCCATATGAAAATCGGCTAAGTAAGTTATCCTATAGTTACAATAAAAGTAAAGAAGGGAATTGTTTACTGAATGGGGAAATGATCAACACAGTTAAAGCCATCCCCAAGCATCATTAGTTCAGGAATGCAAGAATCATTTCACAGGACTCATTATCTCATTAATGTTGAACTAAAATGATATGGAGTGAGATTAGATAACTCATAACCTCCTAGTGTTCCCAGGAAACCAATCAATAGGTTCAACAGCTACTGTGCAACCAGTTCCTACATCCATTACAATCTAACTCAGCTCAACCAATTCAAAGTTTTCGAGCAACCCAAAACTCAAGCTCTTCATCTAATGTCCAATGTACCTTCCCAATTATCTGAGTATACACAGAGGAAATCAACTCATATGCCATACCAATTCACCCACTGGTTCTATAAACTTATATGTGATCTCAAACATCCCCCTTGTCAATTTACTGTCTTAGTCACCTACAGTTGCTAGGATAGTAATTTGAGAAATGGAGATGAGATCCCCATAACCATGGTTCTGTTAAACATCTGGAATAAGGTAGCATGTAATAGATGAAACCTAAACATACCAAAACTTACCAACCTGGTATACCTACTCATCTAGCTATTAAAATAAAGTTCTAATAATCTCCTCTTCATGAGATAAACTGTTCCCCCAACCATCCTACTGATACTTCAGTCAAAAGTAATTGAACTCATAACCACAGACACATATGGATACAGACTGGTATAGCTAACAGGAATGAATTTTTAAGGAATTAAGAGAATACCTGCAGAGATTTGAAAATATTCCCACGATTTAGATACCACACTTCGTGTCCGACTCAGTCTTGCTTATCCAAAATTCATCCACATCACATTGTTGCTCGAGATCTTCTTAGAACTGGGAACACGATCAAAATCTATCCGCACACGCACACAGCCAAATACTTAGATCAAAAGATCAAAGAGGTTGAGACTTACCAATTCCAAATGTACAGATCTCGATCGTTTGTTCGATTAATCCAATCTTGACCTCGATCTATAGCTGACACAAAACTTGAAAAATGAATCAAACAATCACTGAATCAAATAATTTAGATAATTGATCTCACCTCAACGACAATATTTCTAGATTGACTGTGTTGTGATCAAGAACTCAACGGAAACGCATAGATCTGAAATTTCAGATCGACCAGTGCATTTAGAAGGAAGAAGATCAACTGATCAAAGTATTCAATCAAGGTAGGTGGAGTAAATTACCAAGGTTGCTGGATCGATTGAGGACGAAGCTCCTGATCCCCAATTTCCCATGGCTGCTCAATTGAGATTTGAGTTTTAAGAAGAAGATGGGGAATGAAATTTGAGAGAGAGAGAAGAGTAAGGATTTGAGGACTGCTCATCGATCCTTTATAGATCGATGGTTGCGTGAAGAAGAGGCAACAAACTGGCAGGAAATTCCTTTCTCCTCTGACAAATTGGTTAGCTAACAGAACGATAATTTGAATTTTTGAGAAGGAAGGGTAGTGAAAGAATAAGAGCTCAACCGAAAAATAAAGAAACATGAAGTTTCTTTGAATGAGTATAAACCTAGACTTTGCTTACCAGGCCAATGGAATGGGCTTAAAAGAATTGGGCTTATAAGGAATTGGCTTATAAGGAATTGGGTTGAGCTGAAAAGCCCATCACAAAAATAAATTTTTTAATTTAGCTTAGAATAATCCCAGAGATTTATTTACAAAACAAATTAATAATAAAAAAATATACCATAAAAAAATGAGAAGTGGGGTTACACTTGGTTAGAGTCGGGTCAGGGTCGCCGGGGCTGGAGCAGCGGTAGAGGGGACTGGTCGAGTCGGCGTCGACGAGGGGAATCAACGGTGGAAGAGTGGCGGAGGGACGAGGGTCGCCGATGGAGGGGGGCGCCGGAGGAACGGGGGTCACCGCGAAAAAGGGGGTCGCCGGTGGAAGGGGGGACGCCGGAAGAATGGGGGTCGCCGCGGGGAAGGGGGTCGCCGGAGGGAGGGGGGACGCCGGAGGGACGAGAGGGGAAGGGAAATTTGGGGACGAGAGAGCGAGAAGAATTTAGGGTGAAAAAAATGAAAGTCGATCGACACTTGAACCCTATATGAAACTTTTTAGCGACGTCTAAAAAAGGACGTCGCTAAACATCGCTATAAACTAAAGTACGACGACGTACAGAAGTATAGTCAGAAAACGTCACTAAATGAAACAAACAATGACGTTTTGCGACGAGACCGCGACATCTGCTTTCCAAACAATAATGCTTGTCGCTACTCGTCGCTCTACGTCGCTAATAGTGACGTTCAACGACGTCGCTAAATACACAAAAAGTAGCGACGTTATTACTCGGAGTCGCTAAATTCGTCGCCAATATGACTTATTTTGGTAGTGTTCCCCCACCTTTTTAAGTCATCATTAGCCCCCTCTTGCCTCCTTTGTAGCAAACCCTAACCCTAGTTTATGTTCTTCCCCAAATTTTTCCCTATTCTCCAAACTACCTTCAAATTGTACAAAATCAGTTTCATTGTATTCTTCTAGTGAAGAAGAAGTCTCTAGTGGCTAGCTAGCAAGGATTGGAGGCATTGGACCATAGGAATTTGGTGTTGAAGCTTTTCAAGGGGCTATTTCATTAAGATTCTAACTCTCAATAGGTAATGCTATCTAAACCCTTTTAATCCCTGATTTCTTTCCATAGATGCATGCATTTATGGTCCCCCTAGCTATATGCTGAGTTCGGGTTCGATTCGTGTCCATTTGGTACGCGTATCGGAAGAGTATCGGAGAACTAGTTAATGTGTTCGATGAAATGCCTCATAGGAATGTTTGTTCTTGTTTTTCAAAAAAATTACATGATTTTATAGCCCTTGATGTGTAGATTCCAGATTAAAATGTGACTAAGCACATTTTGGACACATTTCGTGTCCGTTTTGGACACAGGGAGGCCTGCACACATAGTGGTGTAGTGTCCTGCAACCCGAACACTATATCTCTCTGTATACGGCACTTGGACACAAGAAATTTGACATGGAGGTGGGGTCCCTGACTGACAGTGTGTCCCCAAGAGCTGGTTTGAATTGGTTGTGTATCGAGGGAGTTCTCAAGCTCGCACAGATTTTGTATTGTCTGCACACACGAGAAATTTGACACTGATACGACTTCGTATCATGGACATGACACCATTTGGACACGAAACAAGGTCACTGACACGTACCCCTATTACCGACCTACCTTCTGACACGAGCACGAGATGTTTTGATGGACACATTGTGTCCAATCCTCATCGACACGTGTGCACGAGGCAGTGTTCTGCACAGTTTCTGATACTGTGTGATACCATGTGTTCGAAACATTTTGACACGACTGTGGACACCTCTTGGACACAAGTTTGACACCCCTGGTTGACACACACACCCCCTCTTCCCATTTCCATTTTTACCTTGAATTGGGTTTTCGAATGAGAACGGTAGTATACGGTAGATGTTCACACATAGATGTCTGTTTTGAACTATGGGTTGTGGGTTGTCTTGTGATGCAAGTCTGTGGTTCACTTGGGTTTTTGTCCAGTTTAGGGTTTGTTGTCATTCAGTTTGGGTATGTTATATAGGGTTTGTTGATATTATATAGTTATGATCTTATATGTTAATGTATATATATATATTTTTTTTTTATAGGATTTGAGTTTGGTTCCAGATCCTGAGGTAGGTATATTGATGTGGTTAGCTGATACATATGGCTTTGGGGTTTATTCTCAGGTCCCTGAGATGGGGTTGTTGGGACTATATGTATATGCTATATATGTTAGTATATATGTACCTATATATTTTAGTGTGACTGCTAGTATATATATTATGTATATATGTTGATATAGCTAGTTATAAGGATTAGCTATATATGTTGATGTGTATAGGCTTTGTGGTTCTCAGATTTTCTGAGATTAGAGAGTTACATATGAAGTGAAGGGTTGGTAAGTTAAGGTGGGGTCTCGGTTCACTTTTGGGTTGAGTTGGATATGAAGGATACATATAGAGTTATGTATATAGGTTATGTGTGTGTATATATATATATATATATATATATTATATATATATTAATATATATATATAGAGAGAGAGAGAGCGAGGCGAGAGAGAGAGAGGATATGTGTTGGTTAGGTTTTGTGTGAGTTGGATATAGAGGATATCCATATAGAGTTATGGATATAGGTTATGTGGTGTGTGTGTATATATAT
>JANAVB010020046.1:340000-388381 GCA_029216955.1 Iris pallida | reverse complement strand
TTCCTTTAGAATAGCATAAATCCTGAGGATATATATATATATATATATATATATATATTTTTTTTTTTTTATTTTTTTTCCTGAGGATATTATATATATATATATATATTATATATTATAATATATATATATATATATATAATAATGTAATGGCCAAATTTTAGTTTATGCAAAAAATAGGCAATTTATATTGTTTTTCCTTTTTTGCGCAAGGCGTAGAAGATTTGCATTTAAGAGGCAATTGTGTAGGACACTTTTTGTACGATACATGGCAGCGGTTACGAGGAATATATTTAATTCTTAAATGTGACGGATGTCGTTTCCAACTTCTAAATGTACGTCATAATTTGTTCCAATAATGTGCCAAATCTTCTCTCGAAACACGTAATGGGGGTGAAGCCCATGAAAGTATATAGATTTCATGAACTATTTACCTTTGCAAAATGTTGTCCATGGAAAAAGCTATCATCATACAAAGCAAGAAGACAAGTCAAGCCATGCCTTTACATGAAAGGATAGTCGTCATCTGTTGCTTTGTTATATTTTCTTAATAATTGCACATGGGGGTCACAACTAGCACTAGGAAGCTGAAACCTAATCCCAACCAGATCCTCGTCGACCAAACATAAACCTAAAACAAACCCAAACCTGGAAAAATATTATGGCATAGCGGTAGTCGAACTCAGGCTGAGTTCAGTCCAACCGAACTCGGGCCGAATTTGTCCCTCTGACCCAGTTTACAAATTTGACTGTTCCCTCATGAAGAATTAGTCTCCAATTTGAAATTCAGAATATTAGACAGACCGAGTTCAGGCCAAATTTGGTTACAAATGCCCATTCTGAAAAACTCTAAATAGGCGTTGAGTTCTCCATTGAAACTCACTCATTCATTTGCAAACCTATTACAGTCAGAGCTACTCAATCTTCTAATACCCAAGAACAACTCCGAAGCCTTCTCGTGCCAAGTTGCGGTTCGGTTAGAAGTCTGTTCATGTTTTAATGCTAGGATTTCCAAGTTATTTTCATTTTATTGGTGAAGTCGACGAGCCCTTCGGGTCAATGTTTGTTTTTGTAAGAAGTCGGCAAGTACTTCGGATCAAAACTCGTGGTATATGCTATTATCTAATAGTAGATTAACCAGACAAGTTTTTGGGACTGGACTGCATTCCACGAAGGATAACGGATACATCACGGTGTTTGCGCTTATAAACTCTTAAATCTCTGATTACTTGCTTGTTGATTTTACTTAGTGATTTTCGTAAACTTTTATTGGTTTATTACTTCCTTCAGCTTATCCCCCCTTCTCTAGGGTGCCTTCAATTGGTATCAGAGCAATGATACTATTTTTTTAGGCATAACAACCTTAGAGTATATCCTTCTTTTCCTATGGCATCCTATTCATTCTCCGACAAAGAGGGTTCTATTTTTAGTAGCATAGACAATCATGCTTCTAAATACAAGAAATCCCCTAAGTGCAGAGCTATGGCTACTCAACTCTTAGAGAATCTTGATAACCTTCATTTTACTAATGAAAATTTTTGGTAAAGGTTGTTCATCAGAAGAAGCTAATGAGTTATGAGAAATGAAAACAATGGTTTACTATGAGAATCAAAACTCTCTCTTCATCAGTAGAAGGCCTCACGAGTCAAATGCATGTGTTAACATCTTTGCATAATTCTATTATTGATGCTTTAAAGAAACAAAATGATAATTTTATTTTTAGAATTTCTTTATTTGAAAAAGAGAATGATTCATTGAATTCTAAATTTAATTATCTTACTAGTATGCATGATGATTTGTCGTTAGTGTTAGGGTTATATACTAAAAGCATCACTTTTGTAGTAACCTTATTTTCTTAAATTTTGAATGAGAATCATATGGGCAAATGTTTGGATATTATATTTGTTGCAAGTGTTAATACAAATGTCTGATATTCTATATTGTAGATAATATAGTGTGTGGTGTCACACAGAAGATCATATTATCAGTTTCCTATAGAATATATAAATAGTTCACAACCTAGATGGACTTGGACAATCTATTGGAAAGGTTGTAGTGTAATCTGGTATTAGTCTATCTTGACTATAGGTTTACACTAGTACACTTTGTGTGTATTGAACAGGACCATTTGAGGTTGTTCTTTTTATACTGACTACATAAGGGAACAAACACCTCTGTTATTATGGATGCTTGTCCTCTTAATCCGGATATAATAACAGACATGTATATACAATATGTATTACTTTGACTCATGAAAGAGTGAGATTCATTATGGGTCAACAACCTCTATGAATTGGGTAATAATATTGTATGTATGATGTGCTGTTGATTATAAATGGAATCCATGTCCCGATACATCGGGTTGATGATGTCCCCTTAAGGAGCTCATAAGGATTGTCATGTAAACCATGCAGGTGGATTAATCCGACATGACAAATAAAGTTGTGCGGTACTACTTAAGGATAAAAGATGTCGAATCAATATAGTTGTCAGTAACTTAATTTGATCGACGAACATTCGATATCTTAACATGGGGAGCCAAACGAGCATATAATAAAAGGAGCCCACAAACATAATATGGGATTCGGAAGGTATGCAACAATAGCTCATTAGTGGACCGAGCTATTGTTAATGGGCCTGGATTGTGTGTTCGGGCTGAACACGGGATATCCAGATCCGTTAGGAGGCATAACCCTAATTTCTCTTCATGGTCCCTGCCGTAGCCTATATATATCCTCTATTCTCTGGCCGCCAAATTACTGATCAAAAATCTGAAGCTTTCTCTAAATTCGTGATTCACATAAGGAGAGAAAGATAGGGCTGCTAAGGAGAAGAAAAGGTTGGAAGATCGTCGCCCATACGACATCCAACTCAAGGAAGCAATACATGCAGAAGATCTTGGGGTCGTCCGCTCGAGATTGCCAGGAACTACTTGTCTTCTTCCCGCTGCAGGTATAATTCGTGAACCCTAGTTTTCGCCTATGAAGGGTTAGAACACGTATTAAATCTGTTTAACTTTCTATCGATCAATACGCACACCAAAGTAAGGGTCTGGAATCCCCAGTTCCACCAATTGGTATCAGAGCCACTTTGGATCTGCGTATTGATTGATACGTCCATGTTGTCCAATAAAACATGCACTGTGTAATAATCGGTAGATGTAGATCAGTTCTAACTCCGTTTTACAGGCATCTTATATTCAACTATTATGGTCCAATGCATGTTTTATTGTGTTGTTTAAACTATGGACATGTCGTAGATGTTATTGTTGCTGTGGATGTAATTAAAATCATGAGAGTTGATCGTGCTTATTATTTTAATTTTCAATCTAGATTATGTGTGAACTCCTTCGCGAGGCATAGGATTGATGTAATTTTAATTATTTTTGATCAATCGTGATGGTGGTGGTGGCTGTTTCTGACGCCGGATGAACTGCTGGTTTTAAGCAGTCCAGAGGCAGACATATGATTTTTGATGAAGGAATCGAACCCCGAATAGATCTGTGCAGCGCCAGATTTTGGATTCGGATAGTTAAGGACGGAGTAGGAAAGATGACCATAATAGTTGGATATTTTTCTCTTATTTGTTATCATTTTACTTTTTCTGATTATGCATGTTTATTATTGTGTGGATATTTTTTAAAAAACTAAGCCTACATTAATAATGGACAACATGGACATAATATCAACTTGTAGAAAATCATTGTTAAATAATGAAGTGGGACATGATATTTATTTAGTATAAATCCTATGGTCTCCATTACTGGTTTGTAGGTGATGTAATTATACTTGCACGTTGGCTTTAGTGCCTTCCTCCATATCAGATGAGTATAATTATGGATCACCAGTACAAACTTCCTTATGGATAATTGTAGAAAGTTACCTAGTATGTGTTCACTTCTCCATCTGAAGGAACTCATTACAAGGTAATGGACTTAGTATTAAGTAATGGTATACACTTAGATACAAATAATGGTATCCTCCCCATCGGAGTTACTGCTATTATTTGTATGACCAGAGCAAGACCAACATATTAATTTTATTTGTCATAAAGTTATGTTGACATGATAGTAAAATTAATAGGTAGTACGTACTTGAACAAAGTTGAATTTGTATATGTCCACACTATCGTGACATACTAAATTCATGATGTTCAAGGTGTTGGTAAATTTCTATTTAATTAATTAAAAAAAGTTTTTGCCCTACATAATTTTTATTTATGTGATTCTCAAGATTTTAAAAATTGGTTCTTTCAGTCCACTTATGGTGATTCTTAAAGAAAACAAACTTACTGGACCTAATTAAATTTACTGAAAATATAATCTGGACATTGTCTTGACTGTTGAGGAGTACAAATATGTACTTGTTGAGGAATGCCCACCTAAGCATGATGCTAAATCTGATGAAGATGTCAAAGAGGCTTATAAGAAGTGGAAAAGATAGATAATGGCACGGTGTTACATTCTGGCATCTATATCAAATGTATTGCAACACAGCATCCGACCATGGCCACGGCTTATGACATGATGTATAACCTCAAGAACGCTTCGGACATCAGAGTAGAGAAGCTGGAAAGTTTGCTATGAAGTGTTTGATGAATACAATAATAGCTGAGGTACACCAGTAAGGGATCATGTTCTCAAGATGATGGGTCATCTGAATGAGATGGAGATCCTTGGAGCTGAAATTGATGGAGAATCCCAGGTCGATATCATTCTCGAAACTCTGTCTAAAAGTTTTGACAATTTTTGCCTTAATTACAACATGAACAAAAGGTTGTATAGTTTGGCAGAACTTGCAAAAGAGCTACAAGATGCTGAATCTCTCTTTAAGCAGAGTGGTCATATTTTTGTTTCTGAAAAGGCTTCTACTACTAAGCCAAAAGGCGGTAAGAAGAAGAATAACATTCAGAACAGGCAAACTCAGCAACGAAGGGCATGGGACCTCAAGACGAGGTAAAAAAGCCGAAAGGCAATTGTTTCAAGTGCAAAGGGCCAGGACATTGGAAGACTGATTGTCCGCTTCTCAAACAAGGGAACAAAGAAGGCTATATCTCATTTACTAGTAGTTGAAATATGTTTAGCGATAATATCTACCGGCACCTGGTGTGTAGATACATGAGCCACTAATCATGTCTGTAATACATTGCAGGGGTTCCAGGAAACCAGGCGGCTCAGTGATGGAGAGATATGCTTGTTCATGGGTGATGCTACAAAAGTAGCAGTCGTTGCATTAGGAGATGTTACTTTATCTTTTGGTAGAAATAAATCTTTGACATTGAGAGATTGTCTTTATGCACCTTCACTTAGAAGAATTTAGTTTCTGTTTCTATGTTAGTTAAGGATGGATATTCAGTTTATTTTAATGACAATATTGTTATTAGAAAGAATAAAAAATTTATCTGTTCTGGTGCATTGGTTGATAATATGTATGTCATTAATCCTATTTCGCCCACAATACAACTTATGGAAAATTAATATATGTCATCTAACTTAAATAAGAGAAAAGAACCTTCTTGTATGAACCAAACATATCTTTGGCACTTGCAATTGGGGCATTTTAACCTAAGAAAGATTCAAAGACTGGTTGAAGATGGACCTTTGAGTTCATTGGAAGTGGAGGCACTACCAGTCTGTCAATCCTGCTTGGAAGGTAAAATAACCAAAAGGCCTTTTATGGCAAAGGGGTATAGGGCCAAAGATGTGTTGGAATTGGTTCATTCTGATTTGTGTGGACCCATGACTATCCAAGCTAGAGGTGGCTTTAAATATTTTGTCACATTTATTGACGATTATTCAAGGTATGGATACATTTATTTGATACGACGTAAGTCGGAATGCTTTGAGAAATTCAAAGAGTACAAGGCTGAAATAGAGAAACGTCATGGAAAATATATCAAGTTATTACGATCAGATCGTGGTGGCGAGTACCTCTTTTGAGAGTTTAGGGATTATCTATCAAGGCTGGGATTACAACCCAATTGACTGCACCTGGAACGCCCCAGCGGAATGGTGTAGCCGAAAGAAGGAATATAACTCTTATGGAGATGGTTAGATCAATGATGAGTTATCGGATTTACCAGATTCGTTTTAGGGATATTCCTTAGAGACTGCAGCTTATATTTTGAACTTGGTTCCTTCTAAGTCAGTACCTCTTACTCCCACAGAGCTGTAGATTGGGCGTAAGCCTAGTCTGAAACATGTTCGCATTTGGGGTAGTCCAGCACATGTGCTCAATAGGAAAGCAGATAATTTGAAATCTCATACAGAAGTACGCTTATTTGTAGGCTATCTAAGAGGAACGAAAATAGGTTTATTTATAGTCCTAAGGATCAGAAGGTCATTGTTTACACCAATGCCCGATTCTTAGAGGAAGACTATGTGATGAACCATAAACCCACAAGTAGAGTTGTTCTAGAAGAACTAAGAGGTGAGACACCAAGTACTTCAGTACCAACAATACAAGAGGATGAACCACAAATAACTGCACAATGTGTCACAAATGTTACATAATCGATAGTGCCTCGTCGTAGTGGGAGGGTTGTGATACAACCTGATAGATATATGTTCTTGGAAGAGTCATCAGACTTCGTCCCTGAGGAATAAGATTATGATCCCTGTACCTACAATGAAGCACTCCAAGATAAAGATGCAGAGTCTTGGCAAAAAGTAATGATATCTGAAATAGAATCTATGGATTCTAATCAGGTCTGGAAGCTTGTAGAACCATCCGTTGGTGTAAAAGCCATTGGATGCAAGTGGGTCTATAAGAGAAAAAACGGATCAGACGGTAAGGTTGAAACCTTTAAAGCTCGGCTTGTAGCAAAAGGTTTTACTCAAATAGAGGGTATCGATTATGAGGAAACCTTTTCTCCAGTAGCCATGCTTAAGTCTATCCAGATTCTTTTATCTATTGCAGCTCATCTCGATTATAAGATTTGGCAAATGGATGTCAAGACAACTTTCTTTAATGGAAGTCTTGAGGAAGACATCTATATGAAGCAACCAGACGGGTTAATTGAAAAGGGCCAAAAGCATCTTGTTTGTAAGCTCAAGAAGTTCATTTATGGACTTAAGCAAGCTTCCAGATCTTGGAACATATGTTTTGATCAGGTGATAAAATCCTAAGGATTTGATCAATGTCAGGATGAACCATGTGTATACAGAAAGTGTAACAGAAACGTGGTGGTGTTCCTAGTACTTTATGTAGATGACATCTTGCTCATTGGAAATATGAAGGTGTTATCTGATGTAAGGGCATGGTTATCCAAACAGTTTGATATGAAGGACTTGGGAGAAGTAGGTCACATCCTTGGGATCAAAGTTCTACGAGATCGTAAGAAAATGATATTGGGCTCCCAAGCTTCCTATATCGATACTGTACTAACTCGTTTTAGTATGGAAAATTCTAAGAAAGGTTTATTACCTTTTAGACATGGAATTGCTCTATTAAAGGAGCAGTGTCTGAGGACACCTAAAGCGATAGAGAACATGAAAGCAGTTCCTTATGCTTCAGGAGTAGGAAGCTTAATGTATGCAATGCTATGTACGAGACCAGACATCTGCTTTTCATAGGCATGGTTAGCAGATATCAGTCTAACCCAGGACAAGAGCACTGGACTGCCGTAAAGCATATTTTAAAGTACCTAAAAAGGACTAAAGAGTATATACTAGTTTACCAGGCAGATAGTTTAGTTCCTTTGGGGTATACAGACTCAGATTTTCAGTCAGATAGGGGTTCCAGGAAATCTACCTCAGGTTATGTATTTACTTTGGGAGGTGGAGCCATTGTGTGGAGGAGTATCAAGCAAAAATGTATTGCTGATTCCTTCATGGAAGTCGAATATGTGGCAGCCTCTGAGGCAGCCAAAAAGCGTTTTGGCTCAGAAACTTTCTGTTGGACTTGGATGTGGTACCTAGTTTGCCTAAGTCTATTACGCTTTATTGTGATAATTGTGGCGCGGGTTGCAAACTCGAAGGAACCACGAGCCCATAAGACAGGTAAACACATTGAGCGCAAGTACCACTTGATACGAGATTTCGTAAGAAAGAAAAAGTTGTTGTGATCAAGATAGCATCAGCCAACAACCTAGCTGATCCCTTTACAAAGAGCTTACCCGCTAAGGCTTTTGATAGTCATGTTGAGGGAATGGGAGTCAGATGTGTAGCAACATAGCTTTAAGTATAAGTGGAAGATTTATAACAGTATACTGAAAAGCAATGCTTTGAGTATAAGTGGGAGATTGTTAGGGTTATATACTAAAAGTATTACTTTTGTAGTAACCTTATTTCTTAAATTTTGAATGAGAATCATATAGGCAAATGTTTACATATTGTATTTGTTGCAAGTGTTAATACAAATGTCTGATATTCTATATTATAGATAATATGTTGTGGTGTCACACAGAAGATCATATTATCAGTTTTCTATGGAATATATAAATAGTTCACAACCTAGATGGACTTGGACATTCTATTGGAAAGGTTGTAGTATAATCTGGTATTAATATATCTTGACTATAGGTTTACACTAGTATACTTTGTGTGTATTGAACATGACCACTTGAGGTTGTTCTCTTTGTACTGACTACATAAGAGAATAAACACCTATGTTATTATGGATGCTTGTGCTATTAATTCGGATATAATAACAGACATGTATATGCAGTGTCCATTACTTTGACTCATGAAAGAGTGAGATTCATTATGGGTCAACATCCTCTATGAATTGGGTAATAACATTGTATGTATGATGTGTTGTTGATTATAAATGGAATCCATGTCCCGATACATCGGGTTGATGATGTCCCCTCAAGGAGCTCATAAGGATTGTCATATAAACCTTGTAGGTGGATTATATCCAACTTGACAAATAGATTTGAGCGGTACTATTTAAAGATAAAATATGTCGAATCAATATAGTTGTCAATAACTTAATTTGATCGACGGACATTCGATATCTTAACATCGGGAGCCAAACAAGCATATAATAAAAGGAGCCCACAAACATAATTTGGGATTAGGGAGGTAGTGCAACAATAACTCATTAGTGGACCAAGCTATTGTTAATGGGCCTGGATTGTGTGTTCGGACTGAACAAGGGATATCCAGATCCATTAGGAGGCCTAATCCTAGTTTCTCCTCATGGTCCTGCCGTAGCCTATATATCCTCTATTCTCTGGCCGCCAAATTACTGATCAGAAATTTGAAGCTTTTTGTAAATTCGTGATTCACATAAGGAGAGAAAAAGAGGGCTGCCAAGGAGAAGAAAAGGTTGGGAGATTATCGTCCACACGACGTCCAACTCGAGGAAGGAATACGTGCAGAAGATCTTAGGGTTGTCCACTCGTGATTGCCGGGAACTACTTATCTTCTTCCCGTCACAGGTATAATTCGTGAACCCTAGTTTTCGCCTATGAAGGGTTAGAACACGTATTAAATCTGTTTAACTTTCTATTGATCAATACGCACACCAAAGTAAGGGTCCTGGAAATCCCTATTTCCATCAGTTAGACATGATATTCTTAAAACCAAATATTCTCATGTGCACTCTAGAGATACTCACCATTATAGTATTTTACATGATCACTACCATGTTCATTCTGATACATTTATGCACACTAGTATTAGATTTATTTTTTGCTCCCGCATTGGTCATATGAATTTTTCTTTAATTTTACTACCAATGCTAAAGTAAAGTCTATTTGTGTTCCTAAAGAAAATCAATGTGGATCCAAATTTATTTGGATAACTAAGCGTTCGCCTAATACTGTATGTAAAACTTTACTTATTAGACCTTAGCACTGCAGAGCATGTTAGTGATTGCAAAGCTACAAAGGCCATGTTCTAAGTAATTACACCAACATAAGTGAAGCTACTAGAGCCACTTTTGTAAAATACTAAATAATTCTTCCTAAAATATTTTATTTTTCGAATCTAGAATGATTTGATTTCTTGCTACTAAATCACTTTGATAGTGCTTATTTTTGCGTCTAATATAAATCAGTGTGATACAAGTTACTAGAATGCTTAGTTTAATGTTCTTGAAATACATTTGCATGGCTAGTTACTAAGCTTAAATAATTAGATCACACCAAGTAGCCATTCAATCATGTTCTATTAGTGCGACACACTTATCTATACATGCTTTGTTACTCTTAGTATACTTCTCTAAAGCATGCATATCACTCTAGTCCATAGGTTCTTGAGTTATTAAGTTAATATTTGGAATCTTCGGCTTTATATTTTTGAGATTGTTTCTCTTCACCAATTTGTCTTTTATATGTTAAATTAGCTTTCAAAAATATATGTGTTTTGCCCAAGTTGCTTATTACCTGAAAAGTATATACTTATACTTTGTTATTTACATCTCTGTGCTTGCATAATATACTAACTATTGATTCTCATGTTTCTTTTAGATTAGCTACTTGCGAATCAATTATGTATTTGCCTAATAAAGCATATTTAGCCTAATAAAGCATATTTATACTTGTTTTAATTTGTGATATTTTTTTTTATTTTTAATAAGGATACATGGTTGTATAACTAAATTAAATTTTAAGTTGTTAATATGTTTCTTATATTGATATATGCTCTCGTATAAATATTTTTATGTGGGCATATGAGTCAAGCTCAAGTTCAATATTGACTTAAAGAGTATCATATACCTACATCTTCAAACTTGTGCTTATCTCATATACTAGATATTGATTATTTTGTTCAATTTGTGTATTTCTCATGAATTAATAAGCTTCTTCCTTAAAGCCTTTTTTAAAAATCATGTTGGATTTTTGGATGACATTTTGGATACATGCTTTTAATGTGTTTGAATCATTTCATGTATGCCTTCCTATGATATGTATTTGTGATTCCTTGATTTCGAGCTTTAGTTGATTTATCTATTTACTTAGAATTTTGAGAGAAGATATTTAATTGTATCTTGCATATGACTAAATATGGATGTTTATTTAAGAATCACATGTTCTTGTGCTTTAACTTGAGTTTCTTTTCTTATTGCACATTTTTAGTATATATAATTACTATATATATCTCTATAGTGCAGTATGAAAGCTTTTTGCAAAATGTTTTTAGCAATCACTACCATCTAGCTTTCTGATCTTGTTGATCTTTCTTTTCTCATTATGTGGGTATTTGTTTCTCTTATATTTATTGTTATCCAAGGATTTGTAGCATATATGGATACATGTAATTGATATATCTAGTACCTTATATCTTTAGCTACAATGGTTTGAACTTTGATTTTGAGATTTTTCCAATTCTAGAGAATACACTTATTTTCATATTGTCATAATATTTTGTATGCTCTAGATCGATCTTTAATTTTATTATCTTGGGTTGATCTCAATCGTGGCAGAAATATTTGTATTATTGTTTTTCATGATATATTTAGCCTAAAAGTATATTTATCTATTGAGTTATCTTTATGCTCCTATCCTTTCTTAAAGAGTCTATTAGTCAATTTTGATCATAAAACTGAATGCCCTAAATTGGGCACTATAACTTAAGCAAGTATCATTAGTGTTAGTGACTTAAGATTCAATGAGCATATTTATCTTGTTAATGGTTTATCTTATTAATCTTACTTGGTTATATAGCTTGCACTGTTATGATATATTGTTAATCTATATAATTGTAAGCACCCTAATTTTTAGGGATTTTTTATTTATTTTATATGATTTTTATATATTAAACCATATTTTTTTTAATTATGGCTATATTGGAACTTTGATGTAGCTTTAATTTTTGAAATACAACATTGACCAATTCTTCGAAGTTCACTTCATTTTGGTATATCATGTCACTAAAACATGTTTCCTTATACTATATATTTTTTGCACAACATTGGGGTAAAAATATTCATTTTCTTCTTCATTGTAATTTCAATGTATTTTTTCAATTCCGATTTGAGACCCAAAGCCGATCCAAACTTTTTGACCCAATATATGGTTTTGACCTATTTTGAGCCTACTACACATATTTCAATGATGTGCCACTCAATTGAGTTCCCATGTGCTATTTATTTTCAAATGGCACACAAAACCAAATATTAGACTTATTTGACTCAAATCGATCCAAATAATTCCACCAACCCAAAACTAGTTTAAGTAGGATTCGTAGAGCCTATTCTAGGGTACACTAATCTATTAGACATATTTTGCACTAAATTTTATGAATTAATGTGCAGCCACATTGATTAAATCAATTTTTAAACCAATCCCATAACGACTTTCCTAATTTGGAATTTCATTTAAACCTCTTTGGACATATCTATTTATATCTTTTGATCTAAATATCAAATCTCCTCCAAATCATACCAAACCACCTTCTAATGAATCTAGCCTTCCTTTGATTCTTTATATTTTAATCCCTCAAAATTTGACACACCTATTCCCTCCCCTCTAGTTTTTGAGCACCTTAAACAGATTCTGTGCGTGCGTACAAAATTCTGGCCGAACAGAATTTCTCTCCTTCTTAACCCTTTTCATTTTCATCTCTTTCGCCTTCATTACAACTCTACTAAGAACTCTCCCCTTCACCCTAGCAAGCCCCCGATGGTCCACCACAACTTTGTGAGGAGTTGCAGATTTTAGAAGTCATCTGAAGTTGGGTTCGAAGTCTGAATTTGTTCCAACATGTACGCTATTTTGCATCTAGGGTTTCGTATACTTACCGACATCTTCTCATGAAACCAAAATTAATGGAAAGATCTTTGTGTCTATTTTCATGTCCAATTGGCCACTCATGAGGTTCTTCACGATTTGTCTGGGGCACCCATTCTACAAAAAGGTCTCCAGACTCAACCAAATCTTTCGTTTGTAAGCTTTCGTCACTTCTGGACTACTTCGACCCTTTCTATATTTTTGATAAGAATCTATACATCCTAAACTTTCCATTGAATATACTTTTGCAGAATTTTACTGAGGTTTACTATTTTTATAAAATCTGAACTTGTCACCATAATGTCGGAACACCGAAAACTCATAAATTATGTGTCCAGATGCTTCTGAACTTCATGAGACTTATCTAAATTAATTGTTGTGTATATTTTGATATAAAATTATATTTTTGCATATTTATTATTATTTTATAGAACTAAAATATCTTAAGAAATTATTGTTTTGGGAACAAAACTATGAACCAAGTCTATGAATATTGATGACAGATCAATATGAGACCTTAGTACCTATTTTCTATGAATAGAATATGCTAATTATTAGTATAAATATTTAAATATATCTTTCCAAAAATAATTATAATATTTTTAGTATATAAAATATTACTTATAGATTTAATGCTATATATGTTAGATTGAGTTGACTAGTTAATATGACTAGTTTCATATATACATTATGGGTCTATATATGGTAAGTCCGTGTAGGGTAGGACATAAGATTATCACTAATAGTAGATTTATTATGATAGTTGTATGTGATGGAATGAGCAAGGATCTTGGAGTAGGACAGCAGTTTGTACAATTGCAGGAGACAAGCAAGTGTACCTTGCCAAAGTTCCAGTACTTATTTACTTTCTTTTATTATTTATTTATTTTCTTATTATAGACATTGTGTATATTGGATTAGATGACACTTAGCATCTAAATGGTATTCGGATGTTGATGTCTATACGTAGATATCAGGTATCAATACTAGGCATGGTGATGCATTTTATTCGTTTTTCATTGACACGATAGACCGTAGGACTCTAAAATGATTATGATGCATAGTCTATATGAGATATTCGTGGCTGCGGACTTCATGATAGGCTACAAGATTTATTTCTTGTACTTGAGATCTACATGAATTGATATGACTCGACTAGATAGTACTAAAACATAGGGTGGGAAGAACATTACCGTCATATCAGACTACCTTGAGACGTTTGACCATGTCTATATAGCCAGGACTTGGTTGTTACCTGACTCGTTTTCCACTATCTCTGTACGCGAGCTTTGGTGTTAACTTGACACATTTGCGCAAGGTACCATGAAATGGTACCTTGGGTGTGAGTGTTAAGGTGATTGTGAGCCTTAGTAATTGTATCATGATATCCAAAAAGTGTTCTCGTAGGTATTTTACTTAGATGGCTATGGTAGTTACCCTTCAACATTTTTTATTTACTGTTACTTTGGCATGTATATTAAGTACCTTGTTACGTCTCTCTGATGACCTGGTGATCTCTCTAGGTAGTTAGTTGTGCAGAGATAGTTTGTGATCATTGAGGTGTTGCTATTCAGGTATTTATCATGATTTTTATATTTTATCCATCACTTTTATTTTGCTATTAGCCTAGTTTTTTAGACCTATATTGTTCTACGGATCTACTCAAACATATATGTTAATGAACTACAGACCATGATACATATTGTTTATTCTTTATATTATATTATATGGATTGAGATAGATATATGTTGTTGATTTGATAGATTAATTTAGAAAAGCAAGACAGCTTATACGTATTCGAGCTGGGCTAGAGTCCGCTTGATATGTAGCTGGCATATATACGTATCCTTGTTCGGTGTATTTTGGGACTTAGGTGTTATATTTTTTGGTGGTCCATGCAGGTCAGAGCATATCGTTTCGATTATATTACTGTGTCGAGTGAGCCTGCAATAGGATATTGCATTATGATCTCAATCCACAATTGCTTTGAAAATCCTTTTATTTTTTTATCCAACGCCTTTGGACTCATAATTGAAGTCGATCATCCTTCTTGAACTCCTTGTCTTGTACTCTCATCTTTTCCTATTTTGGAAGGACGAATACTCGTGCATGCTGAGCCATTTGGATTATATTCCATCGATAGAACATAGTTGATAGAAGTGTGCTAAAAGAATTAGTTATCTAAGGTAGTAAGGGTTTGGATAGACGCCTTAACTAGATAGACTGCGTGATCGAACTGGCAAAATAGAATTCCTATAGAAGACCTAACCCTAACGAGAGGTTCTAGCATCAATTGGCTACACCCATTCTACCATCTATCTATGATATAGAGATGTTATATAGAGATGGGCTAGAGGTATATCACGGTTTAAGTAAGGATTAGTAAGGAAGGCAACTTATATTTCTCAATCATAATAATTAAAGTGACTGATAGAATATATGATAGAATTTTAGAGTTAGATACGATTTTCCAAATAGAATAAGATCACCCCAATAAAAGATTGCAGTTGAAATCATGTTATGGATAGGATGATTCGATAAGATATAGTAGAATCCTTAAAGATATTTTAATGTTGCAATAAGGTATATAAAATGTTCATTTGAAGGATATAGAAAACATGATGGTATGCATATGTAAAGTTACTTTGGACAGTGACCTAAAGGATTTTTACTAGGGAGATTCTTATCAAAGGAATGAATCAAAATAATGTGTGATGATAACTTGTGCCATGGTATCGATCTAGGAATATTTGTTTGAAGAATGACAAGAACGAAATTAGACTATATACTACTATATACATATGAGGAATAGCTTGAAAGGCCTATTTACAACCATGACTAGAAGATTAGTCGATAGGTAAGTGGTTGTCAAGGTATCATATATAAGCTTTGTCTAGTATTAGCATGCCCATTACCTAGTAGACAAGCATAGAAGGTTAGGCGTACCTGTAGGCATTGCATGGCTTCCTATAGACTAAAAAGGGTGGGTTGTTAACCATCTTACTAAAGAAGTTTGATAATATATAGGAGAATGGTATGGTGATTAAGGAATAATTTATAGTAATCCTAACCTATGTGAATAGACCTAACTAAGGACTTAAGAGTAGAGTTAGAAATCTTATCTTAAGTAGACTAGAAGCCATAGATATGATAAAACCCTTCATCGATACATATTAGATAGGAAACCCAAAGGACTTGTAGTTATAATAATTGTATTGGCATACGATACACATGGAGGTATAAAGAGGAAGAATCCTAGGAGTTGCACTATATATAGATTGAAGAACTACAAAAGATCAAGGGTGGTTAGGACATAACAGAACCCATTTAAAATACTATATTGCTAAGAGAGACGATTGGAGAAAATCCAAGCCACAGAAGTGGGTGAACTGGTTGGAATCGAGATATATGACCTCTAAGGTAGCATAAGTTAGATCATGACTTTAAAGATTAGTTAGTCTCATTCTTAGAAAATTTTGATAGATGGTTTATACTTTAGAATGAGTCGGTGATCATCTACTTCAGACTAATTGATCATTTGAAGCCCAAGATCGCTTTGGTAACTCGAAGTATAGTTATGCCATCTACTGGTTCGACCGGCTGGCAGATACAAAGGTATATTTTATTGACTTGAGATCGGGATACCATCAGGTAACAATACGAAAAGAGAATATTCCAAGGACAACATTCGGAGTTTGCTACGGCTAATACAAGATTGTTGATGCCATTTGGATTGATGGATGCGCCTATTGTATCTATAAATTTGATGAACAAGGTATTCTATCAATGCCCATACTAATTATGGTAGCTTTGATTATATTTTATCATAGGATAGGAGCTATATTAGTAAAATTTCTTAGGGTGGTGATTATCTAAGGTATGTATGAGTAGGGTAGAATCACTTTACTAGAAAGACCAATTTGAATAGAGTGGCATTCTATTTTATAGGAGTTTTAGTTTAATAGAAATACCCTCTTAGTCTATTGATAGACATTCCCACACCTGCCAAACATATAGGATGAATTAGAAGTTTACATATCCATAGAGATTTGTTAGATAATAAGAATAGAATTTATCCTGAATATTAAATATACAATTTTGGA
Source organism: Iris pallida (assembly GCA_029216955.1). Lineage (NCBI taxonomy): Eukaryota > Viridiplantae > Streptophyta > Magnoliopsida > Asparagales > Iridaceae > Iris > Iris pallida. The sequence continues at coordinate 371,600 of JANAVB010020046.1, read as the reverse complement.
GATTAGGTTGTTAAACTTGGTATTAGTTATAGTGCCTTAAGAAAATAGGACCCCCTTGTGGTAGATTTTAGGAAGTTTTGTTATGAATATAATGGCTTCGTAAGCCATGTATTTAAGACTGGACCTAAGACTGTGTAGAACCATTATTGTCTAAATTTTTATCTAAAGAAGATAGGAGTCCATGCTTTACAAGACTAGGTGAATAGCAAAGGTGGGTACAATTTCATAGATACTTTCCCAAGAAATAAGTTAGGATATAGTACATTATAAGGCCTGACCCTAACCAGCAACCCTATAATTAATAGACTAAATCTTGCTATCTTTTGCCTAAGATAGGGCTTATATTAGAAGTACTAGAGGAATTATTATCTAACGATAGTGTCAGGCTGATTTGCAATCTAAGGGTGCTAGATAGAGTAAGAAGATCTGATTAGAATAAATGATCATCTCTATACATGATAAGACTAGCCTTAAAATGACCTATAGCAGGCCAGGACTAGAAGGATGACCAATAGGTTTTTGTAGCTGTCTAGTTCAGCCTCGACCTTTACCCCAAATAGGTTTTACAGGTTAGGTATACTTGTAAGGATTGTATAGATTGCTTATAGGTAAAAGGAGTGGTTTGCTAACTAACTACTAAAGTAGTTTTGATATGACTTATAAAAATATAGTATAGAGTTTAAGGATTGATAGAGTTCATGGAGTAATTGTGAATTTTTCTAGCCCTGTGGTTAGTTATAGAAAAAGTCTCAAGAGCCAAGTTAGAAGTCGTACATCTAGATTAGTAACCTTTTGACAATATAGAGCGAGTCAGAGAGGTGGCATATCGTATTACATTATCCCATCCTTAGAGAGAGTGCAAGATGTACTCCATGTCTCACAACTGAGGAGGTATGTAACTGATGCCAGTCATGTGGTCAACTATTGGTATCTTTGATACTAGTGAGAAGATGCTTAGAGGGCAAACTATTAGATTGGTTCATGTTCAATGGAAGCATCATTCTCCAGGAGAATCTACTTGGGAGCGTGAGGATCCCTTATGGGAGCGGTATCCACATCTGTTTGCGGATTTCAGTAAGATTTTAGCTTATCTTTTATGTTATGATTTGCTGCTTGATTATGTTATTTTAATTTCGAGGACAAATTTTTTAAGGTGGGTAGATTGTGAGCACCCTAAATTTTGGGAATTTTTTAAGTTTCTTTTATATGATTTTTATATATTAAAGTATATTTTATTTTTAATTATGTCTATATAGGCACTTTGTCGTAGCTTTAATTTTTGAGGTACAATATTGACCAATTCCTCGAAACAAGTTCCATATTTGTGTTCTAGACGAGTCCATCTTCATTTTGGTATATCATGTCCCACTCAAACATGTTCCCTAGCACTACATATTTCTTGCACAACTTTGGGATCAAAATAGTCATTTTACCTTTTGCCATAATTTTGATGATTGTTCCAATTCTGATTTGAGGCCCAAACCCGATCCAAACTTTTCGACCCAATATATGGTCTTGACCTATTTTGAGCCTACTACACACATGTCAGTAGTGTGCCATTCAATTGAGTTTCCATGTGCTATTTATTTTCAAATGGCACACAAGACCGAATATTAGACTTATTGGACTCAAATCGATCCAAATAATTCTACTGACCCAAAACTAGTCCATGTAGGGTTCGTAAAGCCTATTCTAGGGCACCCTAACCCATTAGACGTATTCTGTACTAATTTTCAATAATTAATGTGCAGCCACATTACTTAATCTATTTTTAAACCAATCCCATAACCACTTTCCTAATTAGAATTTCATTTAAACCTCTTTTGACATATCTATTTATATATTTTGATTAAATATCAAATCTCCTACAAATCTTACCAACACCTCCTAAAAATCCTAGCCTTTTTATTCTTTATATTTTAATCGCTCAAAATCTGCCACACCTATTCCCTCCCCTCTAATTTTCGAGCACCATAAACAGATTTTGTGCGTGCGCACAGAATTTTGGCTGAACATAATTTCTCCTCTTTCTAACCCTTTTCATCTCTTTAATCTTTATTACAACTCTTCTAAGATCTCTCCCCTTCACCCTAGCAAGCCTCTGAAGGTCTACGGTAACTTTGTGAGGAGTTGTGAATTTTAATAGTCACCCGAAGTTGGGTTCCAAGTCTGAATTCATTCCAGCAGGTACGTTGTTTGGCATCTAGGGTTTTGTATAATTCCCAACATCATCTTCTCATGAAACCAAAACTAATTGAAAGATCTTTGTCTCTATTTTCATGTTCAATTGGCCATTCACGGGGTTCTTTACGGTTTGTCCGGGGCTTCCATTCTACGTAAAGGTATCCAGACTGAACCAAATCTTTCGTGTACAAGTTTTCATCAACTTTTGCACCACTTGGACCCTTCTTATAATTTTGGCAAGAATCAAGACATCCTAACATTTTTGCTGAATATACTTTTGTAAAATTTTACTAAGGTTTACTATTTTATAAAATTTGGACTTGTCACCTTAATGCCGGAACACCGAAAACTCATAAATTCTATGTGTCCAAATGCTTCCGAACTTCATGCGACTTATCTAGACTAATTGTTGTGTATATTTTGATATAAAAAACATATTCTTTTTCCTATTTATCAGAATTTTTACATAATTAAAATATGTTATGAAATTATTGTTTTGGTAACAAAACTATGAACCAAGTCTATGAATATTGATGAGGGATCAATATGAGATCTTAGTACCTATTTTTCTATCGATAGAATAGGATAATTATTATTAAAAAATATTTAAATATATTTTTCTAGAAATAATTATAATATTTATAGTATATAAAAATATTACTTTGGTAAATAGATTTAATGCTATATATGTTAGATTGAGTTAAATAGTTAATATAACTAGTTTTGTATATACATTATTGGGTCTATATTTGGTAAGTTCGTATAGGGTATGACATAAGCATATCATTAATAGTAGATTTATTATGATAGGTGTACGTGACGGAGTGAGCAAGGATCTTGGAGCAGAACAACAGTTTGCACAGTCGTTTGAGACAAGCAAGTGTACCTTGCCAAAGTTCCAGTAATTATTTACTTTCTTTTATTATTTACTTATTCTTGTTTTAGACAATTGTACGTAGGATTAGTTGATACTTAGCATCCGAATGGTATTCGGGTGCCGATGTCTTTATGTAGATATCGGGTATCAACACTAGACATGGCGACGAATTTTATTCGTATTCCATTGACACGATTGACCGTAGACATTGACACGATCATGATACAGGGTCTATATGATCATGATACGGACTTTGTGATAGGCTACAAGATTTATTACTTGTACTTGAGATCTACTTGACTTGACATGATTCGACTCGATATTAGGAGAACATGGGATGGGGAGAATATTATCATCAAATCAGGCTACCGTGCCACGTTTGACCTTGTCTCACCGGGACTTGGTTGTTGCCTGAACCATTTGTCACCGTTTCTGTACTTGAGCTTTGGTGTTATCTTGACACATTTGCGCAAGGTACCATGACACGGTGCCTTGGGTGTGATCATTTCTGAGGTGCTTGTGAGCCTCAATAATTGAAGCCTGATATCCGAAAAGTGTTCTCGCATGTATTTCACTTAGATGGCTATGGTAGTTATCATTCACTATTTATTTTCTTTCTTTATTGTTACTTTGGTATGTATATTATGTACCTTGTTACGTCTCTCTGAGGACTTGGTAATCTCTCCAGGTAGTTGGTTGTGCAGAGATAGTTGTGATTATGGAGGTATTGCTATTCTGGTATTTAATATGAATTTTATATTTTATCCATCACTTGTATTCCGCCATTAGCCTAGTTTTGTAGACCTATATTGTTCTTCGGGTCTACTCAAACATATATGTTAATGGGTTGCAGACCCTGATACATATTATTTATTCTTTATATTAATTATGTGGATTGAGATAGATATATGTTAGTTGATTTGATAGATTGATTCAGAAAACCAAGACAACTTATACTTATTTGATTCAGAAAACCAAGACAGCTTATACGTATTTGAACTAGGCTGGGGTCCGCTTGATACGTTGCTCGCATGCATACGTATCCTAGTCCAGCATATTTTGGGACTGGGGCAATACAATAATCTTAATTCACTTTCACTCATTGATTTTTTTTTGCTATTGTTTCATATTCAAATCTATATATGATATGCTACTTACTAAAACAAGTTTTGTAAATTTCTTGATTTAATTTGTATTCTATTTTAGATATATATATATATATACTCTAAAATTAGTTTGACAAATCCTTGTTTAAACTTTTTTATATTTGACATGTTGACATTTCTTATTTTTAAATTAATCCTCCATGTAAGTCAATAGTAAGTATCTCTTAAATTTCTCTCAGTTTTGAAAACATGATTCTATCATATAATATTTTCTCTTATTTTTTTGTCATTAATAATCATTTAAATGAGATTAACTCTTGTATGATTTCCATCAATTTGTGAGATTTTATGATGATATTGACTTATGATTTTGTTTGAGTTTATAGATGAGATTTAGTGGATTATGCATATTCACTTTTTTTGGTAAATGGCACTAATGATTGAATTTTCCTAAATGATCTAATTATGTAAGTGTCAAGTTAATTTGTTTACCACATTATGAGCCTTTGCTATTTGACCTTTATTGGCTTTTATTTGAGTATTAGCATGGTTTGGATTCTTACCTCATGATAGCTATATATGGTAAAGCCTATTGGTACATGTAAAGTAATCAATTAAATAATTCTCCCTTAAATGGATAGTCATGGACATGTGTTGTGTTATTTTGTTTTTAATATTTGAGCTATACTGTGACTCGCATCATGTTTGTTTTAATTGAGATTATTCTTAATGTTATAATGACATTTTCACAAAAGGTAACATACATTGATCTATCTTGTCTATTCTTAAATACTTTTGTATTGGTCAATATGTGTCATCTTTTGATGTTTAATTCTTTATTGGAGATTTTCTTTTATTGCTCATTTTTAAGCACTTATTAATTGGATATTCCTTCTTCTTGGCTAAAGATGATATGGTTTCTTTTTTGTGATAGTTTGAAACTTTATATGCGTTGAGCAAAGGGGAGGAAGATCTATATATGTGTTCACTTCTAGATCTTGTGATTATCTATTTTATGCATATCATTGCGTTGGAACTAGAAATACATATTTTAAGGGAAGCAAATAAATTAATTATTTTAATTCATTTATATACTTTAATATGTGGTATACCTAGTTCATCAAGAATCTATATTCCTTTATTTTAATATCTTGTTAATTGTATTCATGATTTATGGAGGGTTTATGAGAGTACACACAATGTCTTATCTATCATTTTATATAGGTTTAACTGTTCATCTTGCCAATATTAACTTGATTATCTTTATTGATAATTCTATTGAGATTTCATTATTTTGGCTTTCCTTGCATGATTAAATTATTTTGGCTTTCCTTGTTGAGGTTTTATCCAAAGTTTATGACTATTTATTTAGATTCGTAATACTTTGAGTGGAAGCATTCAAGCCGATTGAATTTCTTCCTCTCAATTATTTATTTTTCTCCTCTACCTTCATGTTTATCTAATGGATATTCATTTACCATGATAAGGTAATTGATTTCAAATGCATGAATTTGGGTAAGAGGACAGATTTTGCAAATAGGAAGATTCATGTATTTCTATTTGTTCTCTTTACATTAATTATACTCTTTATATGGATTTGATCCATTAATTTGTATGGACAAATTGTGAACCCCTTAGATTGCAAATGACCTCTAGCCTAGTGGTTAAGAGAGCTGCATGCGGCCCAAGCGGTCAGGAGTTCAAATCCCAGTGGGAGCGATTCCAGAAATTATTTACCTGGTTCCAAAAAAAAAATTGTTAAAGTTATTATTATATCTTCCAATATATTACCATTGGTATTCTATATTGGTATCCATTATATTTGCAAAATTTTAATCCTCAGGACTTTTAATTGAAATCCATTATTTCATTGTCTTTCTTCCTAAACTAGAGCTATATTTCATATCATGTTATGTTTTGGAATTGATTCTTGGATTTCTAATTGTTAAACCATTTATTGAATTGCCTTCATTTTTAAAAATTAGTATTACCAACTACCTTGTGATTTGACAAGCTATTTTACATTACTTCAGTAGTTTCTAAACTTTTTTTTACATACTTCTCCTATTATTGCTATAGTTATCTTGATCATGATTGTCTATGTCTTCCTCATCCTTTGATTTATTTACTTAAGATTGATTTTATTTTATCTTAGTACAGGGGAGCTTATTTTTATAATGTTATTGGAAGAGAAGTAAGTTTAAGTAGTATCATTTTAGTGGTATAGTGATATATGCTTATTATCTTTTATGTATTATTGATATGAACTTCTATGATATCTATCTTAAACTTGACCGATTTGCCATAATAAAAAGGGAGAGATTGTTAGCCTAATAATTTAGTTGAGTTTTTTAATATGGCTAGTTGATTAAGTTTAGCATTATGATATCATATAACTAATAATCATGAAACCACTACAACGTTGATACCTTAATTAGCATTTTCCTAATGTGTATTAACTTTTTCATACCTGTTACTAAGCAAGTTGGTTTGTTCGTCTAACATGTATTTGTAGAAAAGCATTAAGCAAGATTAACATGGATATATGTAATAAAAAATCATGATAGGCTAAAGACAATGTCATCCATTAGATTCTCTAAACCACCCACGAGATCTCTAGGGCCTCGCACTCAGGGGTTCTGTTACCCAGTCAGCGGACAGGGGTCGATGGGGTAGCGTCCCCCTTCCAGTAGAGGTTCGAAGGTGAAGTCCCCGAAAGGTATACAGATTTCATAATCTGTTTATCTTTGGACAACTGTCATCAATGGAAAAAGGCATCACCATACAAAGCAAGAAGACAACTCAAGCCATGGCAACATCTGAAAGGAAACAGTCATCATCTATTGCTTGATGTATGTTTTCTTATGTTTTTTATATTTATTATTTATGACCAATTGTGCATCGGGTCGGATCTGGCACTAGGAAGCTTAAACCTAATCTCAACCAGATCCTAGTCCACTAAAAAATCCAAAACAAACCAAACCTAGAACAACATCATAGCACAGTGGCAGCCGCACTCAGGCTGAGTTTGATCCCACAAAAAACGGTCAAATTCGGTTCCTCTAACCCAGTTTGCAAATTTGACAGTTTCCTTATGAAGAACTGGTCTCCAACTTTCAAAATTCAGAACGTTAGATAGACCGAGTTCAGGCCAATTTCGGTTCCCAGTGCCCATTTTGAAAAATTATAAATAGGCATTAAGTTCTCCATTGAAACTCACTCATTCACTTGCAAACCCATTGCATTCAGAGTTACTCAATCTTTCAATCCCCAAGAATAACTTCGTAAAACTTGTATTTCCATCTCGTTGGTGAAGTCGGCGAGCCCTTCGGATCAAAGCTCATGGTTGTATGAAGTTAGTAAGCACTTCGTATCAAAGCTCGTGGTGTATGTCGGAGAAGTGTTTTTGGTGCTGGACTGCCTTCCACGAAGGATACCAGGATATATTATGATGTTTGAGCTTCTAAACTCTTAAATCTCTGATTACTTGCTTGCTGATTTAGTTTAGTAATTTGCATAAATTTTTGTTGGTGTATTATTGCCTTCACCCTATTCACCCACCTCTAGGTTTGCCTTCATTTTCTGTAAAAAGTTAATTAACAATCGTCATGACGATGACGTTAACATTGACAACTCTTCGTTCTCCGTAACTGTCATGCGTCAGTAAGAACGAGATGCGTGCAGAAGTCAAACAAATGTCTTTTAATATTGTCAATCAGTAATAAATGAGGAATTTAAATTGCTTTTGTCTTGCATGACAACAATGATGTAGGAAACTAAAGTGTTTTGCAATAACATAGAGTGGCGTCGGGTGACTGCTTCAACCACCTTATAGCAGAAGCATTCAACTTCACTTTGATGCAGAAGCTTGTAGATTGGCTCAGGGAGTGTTTTGATGCTGCATTTTCCTGTGTAGACATGCATAGAGTCTCCATAGATGATAGAATATTTTATGCTTCTACAACTAATACGTAGCAAACTTAATCAATAAAACATAACATCATAAATAACCATGCCTAAAACATATAACTAAGCTAGGTATCATATCATCTAGAATAAGGCTGAAACATTATGAAAACAATCAGTCTGAAAATGATACAAATACAAGCAAGAGAAAATGCATAGTCATGGTCAAAACATACTAAATAAATTAATTACACCTAATATTTTCTACCCTACTTGAGTCCTATTTTTTATATCACGTGTGTGCAAAAATTATATTATTTTATGGGGTTGATCTAGAGCTATAATTTTATTTTTAATTTAGTTTTTTTCTATCATGGAAATCGATAATTTACGGTTTAAAATCAATGCCTTGCACATATATGGCCCTTATCACGCCCCAATCTGGGAAATAGCTCGTCCTTGCATCGATTTCACTCGAATCATTCGTCCTCGCTGAGGCGTGATGTCACACGAGTCTGGAGTTGCACTCGTGCACGACAAGATGATAGATTCTCAAAATTGTTGTCTCAATTCAATACATAAGTAGCAAAAAAAGGTTAGAGACACATCAGAGTATACAAAGAAATTCACTTTTATTAATTATGCAGCTGAATACAAAGGCTCTGAATAGCTCCAATGAATATGCAAGTAGGCTTACAACACTCATAATCTCTCTAGCTCACAAGAGATTTCTTCATTCCATACATCATGTCCTATATAGTAGTAAGCATCATCTGGTAGGAAGAGCTTCTATATACCCATCGGATTCATTGTCACTGTGACATTGATCAAACGACTCCCTAACACGAGCACCTGAAAATGGTGCCCACAACGTGGGTCAGTACATTATCGTGTACTGAAGAGTGAAGTAATCCATTCGCCTAAACCAACACTAGGTAATTTAGTTAAGTAAGCATCTTATTTGGTGATCTTTCTATTATTGTCTTAGGATCAATTTTATGGCATAATTTCAAAGTAGTAAAACATGTATTCAGATATCAATAACATTTGACACGCAAATGTGTCAAGTTTGTGTCCCTGCAGCATACACTGTTAGCCACATAATATTCATAAACATATTAATCATGCACATTTTTGCATCGTCCAAACATCCAAGCCAGCAACCGTCAACATTTCATAAACCATAAGGGTGCCAGGATCTATCCGTGCACCCGATTCTAATCTCAGCCAACCAGCGCTATCTATATGAAAGGTTATGGCATACCGAACCATAATGGACTATATCTCAATATAAGTCGACGATCACTCCCCATACGGGTTGCTAGCCCTGTTTCCGAAGGACCCCAAACTTACCAGTATTGTGGCTTATCACATTATTGGTCGGTCGCAATCTTTTCTAATTAAGTACACCACAAATACCAATCATAATTCCCTCTTAGGCCGAACGATACTGGTGCTCCGACGTAAACCTTGTTCAAGGGATACCAAAATTCGTGCATAGGTTGTCCAAGTCCATTGACTATACAATATGCACAACAGTTAAGAAGCCATCACAATCGTAAGCAATTTCTAATATTTGAACTCATAAATTGCATCGAATCGAGTGGTCATCTTTCTATCTCAAGTTCCATCGGCACCAGGCCCTAACACATCCGTATTGATGTACGATGCCCCTAACGGTGACCCGTAGGTGCCGAATACCTTTATACTGTTGGCCCATTGGTCATGGTCAAACCTGATTTTAATAATTGATCAAACTCTGTCTCGATATAAATACAAGTCAACTCAGATGTTTACCTACGATATTTTGGACACTGCTCAACAATGGATATCAATAATGTTCAAGACTAAAGCCATTTGCCATTCAGAATGTACTTCCTGTTAAGCAATATAATTTTTCATTTTATTGAGTCTAGGAATACATTGTACACCGAGTCGTACTGGCAAATAGGCTATCCTAAAACGTTTCTCAAAACCATCATATTCTTTATAAATGACCTACGTTTTTTAAAAACATTCTTTTTACAAAACGCTTCTGAAGGATTGTTCAAAAAGCCAAAATTTATTTTCTCCAAAAATGAACTGGCAGAACCCCAGGAGAACTCGGGCCGAGTTCGGCCAGAGTTCGGCCATTTGGAACGTTAGTGAACGTTAGGTTTTTGAACTTGGTCATCCTTCAGTTACGGTTTGTTACAAAGAGTTCTGTCAGAATTTTGCCTGAATTCTGTCAGAGTTCTGTCTTTGGAAAAGCTATAAATAGAGAAGCATTTCGATCATTTCAAAACACCAATTCACTTTCAATCTCTTCTCTTCTTAAGCTTACATTCTTCCAAAGAGTTTTTAAAAGCTTTCATTTTCAAATCCCAAGCCAGTTACAATCCTCTAGTCGATTTGTCAGTGCGGTGCGGTCTAGAAGTTTTAAGAGCGATTGTAATCAGAGGCTTGATAGAAGATTCAATTCTTTACAATTGAAGTTAGACGAGTTCTTCGTATCAAAGCTCGCGTTTGTAGAAGTTGCAAGGACTTCGTATGAAAACTTGCGGGATTTTCCAATAGTGGATTCAACTGGAAGCTAGAGTTCTTCCGACTGGACTAGTCCTCACAAGAGAGAAACCAGTATAAATCTTGGTGTTTGTGTTTGCCTTCTGATCACTTTTAAATTCTGTCATTTACTTTTGTGATTATTATTTTATCTGTGATCTAACTGCTAACAAGTTTTTAATTAGCAATATTCCGCTGCCTACTCTATTCACCCCCCCTCTAGAGTATTTTGTTTTACAATTTCGTTCCTACATATACTACATAACACATTCCATTCCTAAGTCATTTGTATAACGACAGTTCCATGACATCTGTGCCACAACTGCATATCTGATGCATGAAGTATATATTTCAATGTTACAATAGTTCCCTATCGTTGTGCCATAACTTGTCTATTTTGCTTACTAAATCAAACACATAGTCTCCGTGTAGAGATGCACGCTCAATGTCATTATTCAATATTCTAGGCCTAGTGTTCAATATTCTCTGATTCGTGCATTTGATGCATGCCTCGATGCTTCCTTTCAGTGTTGTACCATTCATATCCTACCGCGACTTGTGTACTTCATGCACGTTCACCTCAATTGTTCAATGTTCGATGTTCTATCTTAATGCTTGACATGCGCTAAGACCTTTACACATCCGAACCATGCCCATGGATTCAATACTGACACCAGTATATAATGATACATTTATTAGATATGAAGGATTAGAGGAGAAGGGACAGAGCCTACTTAACTTATGCTATTCCGTCTATCACTTCATCGAACCGATACGGCCCGACACCTTATCATCGTTGCACGATCATCTCTTTTGAGCTAACCATGCAATCACTTTGTCTTCCCTTAAATTAACCACTGATTCGAACTATCGTGCCCACGCTTCAACTCATCGCAAGGCGATACTCTGATCGTAAGAAACTTTGCATATGCCTGCACAAAAAAAAACCAACCAAGTTAATACCTCTTCAAATTGAAATCATGCTTCCTAGAATCAAACTCATACCTCATCGCATCGATCGACTTAGCATAATATACCATGCGGTGCGGGGCATTACAGCCCTAGCGACATAGGAATAGTATTAAAACAACAAAAAACAAAATAAATAAGGCTAAACTATAACTTGGAACCCTCAACTATTCGACTTTTTTTAGCTTGATACTCTCAACTCTCATAGTAATCAAATGAATACCCTCCTCCCACGAGAGAGTGGAGGGGAGGGGGGTGCTCGGGAAAGGTGTGGTGCTAAGTGGAGAGGGTGCTCGAGGAGGGTGTGTGTCACTCCCCGTTCCCAGAATACGTATTTTAATACGTGTACTGCTTGAATGTATTTATTTGATATTTATCATGCATTTGTTCTGTATTTAATTCCTTTATTTTTTTGCTAATTATTTTTTTGTATTTTATTTTTGGCTCTTGGGTTCGGCTTGGTTTGGTTTGTTTCCGAATTTTGATGGTTCATTATGAACCGAACCCAACTCCCCACCTACCACATCTTATTTTAAAGCCCCAATCCTTTCTCTCTCTTCATTACTTCTTCTTTCTTATTTTCTCTTCTTCTTCCTCATAACTCTCTCCATCTACCCAATCCATAGGCAAGTACATCTTGCTCCACATGCGAACCCATATTTTTATGGTTTATTTATCTTCCTCTCGTGATCCTAAGATAATTTAGAACTTGACATTTTTCATTTTGAAGTTCTATTTTTAGTAGATCTAGAAATTGCCATTTTCAAATTTTGTGGGTTTGATCTATTAAACTTCTTTGTTTTCAAGTTTTGATCGTTCCAGGCTGTTGAGATTCGTGTTATACACCATTCTGACCCATGGAAGTTCTATTTTTGCTTGGAATGAAGGTTCCATAGAATTTGGAGTTAGGGAGGAGTTTTCTGCTCATGTTATACATGCCCGCGTAAGCATTAAACTTTACGCCCACGTTTTTACGTGCCCGCGTAATATCAAGCCCTACGCCCACGTTCATTCGTGTCAGCGTGAATCTATTTTACGTAAGTCAACTTGGCTTGGCGTATTACTCCTTTACGCGTATTCATTCGTACGTAAATTTGAATCTTTACACGTGCAACTTTTACGCGTGGCTCGACCCTTTACGCATACAATGTTTTACGTGTAACTCGACTCTTTACGCGTACAATGTTTCATGCATACTCTATTCTTTTACGCGTACAAGTCTTACGCGTAACCCTGTTCTTTACGCGTAGCTCTGTTTTATGCGTACTCCTTGGCTCGGCGTAAGACGAGTTTTTATGCGCAACTTTGTTCCTCTATTTGAGCGTACTTCATTTACGCGTATTCATCCATGCGTAAACTTTAACCCTTTCGCGTACGAGTTTATGCGTAACGTTACTTCTTTACGCATACTTTCTTTACGCGCGTATTTGCCTTAGCGTAAAGCTTGGCGTAAACCGGTGGCCTTAGCGTAAAGCTTTGGCATAGACTAGTCATGGTATAGATTAGCCTTGGCGTAATCTAACCTTGGTGTTCCTATTGCTCTATACTTTATTTACTTTATGTCGGCATGGCATTTCTCCTATTATATCCTTACGCCTTTTTGACATGAACTCGATATAATCATGATATGCTAATATTTTAATACATATTGTGGTGTGGAATGTGTCCTGTGTCCCGATTGGTTTATGGATACCCAGTATGACTGGAACTTAACCCTGAGAGTTATAGACTCGACCATACTAAATACTAGTTTGACTTTCATGCCTTGGCACGAATTGACATTGATTGTTACCTTGACTAAATGATTGATCATGCGTTCCTAGTTGGAACTAAAGAGACTGGCTAGTCGTCATACTGAAACTGAATGAGACACATTCATATTAACTATGAACCATTGCAATCGACTAGCCGATCCCGAACATTGGCATTTGGACACGTGCAGGCTTCAACTGATTCTTCTACAAAAGCGGCATGTGTACTTTATAATCAAGGCATGATTATTCCATGGTTAGGTTTGATTGTTGCATTACGCTATGTAAGACCTACAACCTAACCGCACGGGCATCATTGTAGAGTTGTGCATATCGTACTCTGTATGAAAGTACTCATTCTGAATGACCATGATCCACGGCATGGGATTTCAATTAACATAGGGACTACTAAGTTAAATAAAATAACGATTGCATGGAGAGAATGGATTCCCGAGTTCTTACATAGCAGCCATCCTTGGGGCAATTAGTGCCCCGACATGCCGGCTGGTTCCCACAGATACTACAAATCTGCCACACGGGCAGGGAGCAGTATTTGCTTATATTTATTCACTGTATACTGATGACGGACGTCCTGCTGGGCCTCGTCTAATTCCTGACTGGCGTAATTGATTATTGTGTAGACTAGCCTTGCTTGTGCATAGTAAGAACTTGTTAGGGTTATATACTAAAAGCATCACTTTTTTTAGTAACCTTATTTCCTTAAATTTTGAATGAGAATCATATAGGCAAATGTTTGTATATTGTATTTGTTGCAAGTGTTAATGCAAATGTTTGATATTCTATATTGTAGATAATATGGTGTATGGTGTCACACAGAAGATCATATTATCAGTTCCCTATGGAGTATATAAATAGTTCACAACCTAGATGGACTTGGACAATCTATTGGAAAGGTTGTAGTATAATCTGGTATTAGTTTATCTTGACTATAGGTTTACACTAGTACACTTTGTGTGTATTGAACATGACCACTTGAGGTTGTTCTCTTTGTACTGACTATATAAGAGAACAAACACCTCTGTTATTAAGGATGCTTGTGCTCTTAACCCGGATATAATAACGGACATGTATATGCAGTGTGCATTATTTTGACTCATAAAAGAGTAAGATTCATTATGGATCAACAACCTCTATGAATTGGGTAATAACATTGTATGTATGCTGGGCTGTTGATTATAAATGGAATCCATGTCCCGATACATCGGGTTGATGATGTCCCCTTAGGGATCTCATAAGGATTGTCATGTAAACCCTGCAGGTGGATTATATCCGATATGACAAATAAAGTTGAGCGGTACTACTTAAGGATAAAAGATGTCGAATCAATATAGTTGTCAGTAACTTAATTTGATCGACGGACATGCGATATCATAACATGGGGAGCCAAACGAGCATATAATAAAAGGAGCCCACAAACATAATTTGGGATTAGGGAGGTAGTGCAACAATAGCTCATTAGTGGACCGAGCTATTGTTAATGGGCCTGGATTGTATGTTCGGGCTGAACACGGGATATCCAGATCCGTTAGGAGGCCTAACCCTAATTTCTTCTCATGGTCCCTGCCATAGCCTATATATATCCTCTATTCTCTAGCCGCCATATTACCGATCAGAAATCTGAAACTTTCTCTAAATTCGTGATTCACGTAAGGAGAGAAAGAGAGGGTTGCCAAGGAGAAGAAAAGGTTAGGATATCGTCGCCCACACGACGTCCAACTCGAGGAAGGAATACGTACAAAAGATCTTGGGGTCGTCCGCTCGAGATTACCAGGAATTACTTGTCTCCTTTCCGCCGCAGGTATAATTCTGAACCCTAGTTTCCGCCTATGAAGGGTTAGAACACGTATTAGATCTGTTTAACTTTCTATCGATCAATACGCACACCAAAGGAAGGGTCCTGGGAATCCCCAATTCCATCAATTGGTATTAGAGCCACTTTGGATCTACGTATTGATTGATACGTCTATGTTGTCCAAGAAAACCTGCGCTATGTAATAGTCGGTAGATGTAGATCTGTTCTAACTCGGTTTTGCAGGCATCTTAGATCCAACTATTATGGTCCAATGCATGTTTTTGATTGTGTTGTTTAATCCACGGACATGTCGTGGATGTTGTTGTTGTTGTGGATGTAATTAAAATCACGAGGGTTGATCGTGCTTATTATTTTAATTTTGCAATCTAGATTATGTGTGAACTCCTTCGGGAGGCATAGGATTGATATAATTTTAATTATTTTTGATCAATCGTGATGGCGGTGGTGGCTTTTTCTGACGTCGGACGAGATGCTGGTTTTAAGCACTCCAGAGGCAGACAGATGATTTTCGATGAAGGAATCGAGATGCTGGTCGAACCCCGAATAGATCTGCGCAGCGCCAGATTTTGGATTCGGATAGTTGAGGATGGAGCAGCAAAGATGACCATAATAGTTGGATATTTTCTCTTATTTTTGTCATTTTGCTTTTTCTGATTATGCATGTTTATTATTGTGTGGTTGTTTTTTTTTAAAAACCAAGCCTACATTAATAATGGACAACATGGACATAATATCAACTAGTAGAAAAACCCTCATTGTTAAATAACTAAGTGGAAGAGGATATTTATTTAGTTTAAATCCTATGGTCTCCATTACTGGTTTGTAGGTGATGTAATTATACTTGCGTGTTGGCTATAGTGCTTTCCTCTATATCGTATGAGTATAATTATGGATCACCAGCACAAACTTTCTTAGGGATAATTGTAGAAAGTTACCTAGTATATGTTCACTTCTCCATCTGAAGGAACTCATTACAAAATAATGGACTTAGTATTAAGTAATGGTATACACTTAGATACAAATAATGGTATCCTCCCCATCGGAGTCACTGCTATTATTTATATGACCAGAGCAAGACCAGCATACTAATTTTATTTGTCATAAAGTTATGTTGACATGATAGTAAAATTAGTAAGAAAAACCTACTTGAACAAAGTTGAATTTGTATACGTCCACACTATCGTGGCATGCTAAATTCATGGTGTTCAAGGTGTTGGTGAATTTCTTATTATTGTTTTGAGGGAATCAATATTTAGTTAATTCAAAAAGTTTTTTTTTGCCCTACATAATTTTATTTATGTGATTCTCAGGATTTCAAAAATAGGTTCTTTCAGTCCACTTATGGTGATTCTTAAAGAAAATAAACTTACTGGACCTAATTATATTGACTGGAAACGTAATTTGGATATTGTTCTGACTGCTGAGGAGTACAAATATGTACTTGTTGAGGAAAGCCCACCTAAGCATGATGCTAACTCTGATGAAGAGGACAAAGAGGCTTATAAGAAGTGGAAAAAGACAGATGAGATGGCGCAGTGTTACATTCTGGCATCTATGTCAAATATACTGCAACATCAGCATCAGGCCATGGCCACTGCTTATGACATGATGTATAACCTCAAGGAACTCTTCGGACATCAGAGTAGAGCAGCTAGGCAGTTCGCTATGAAATGTTTGATGAATACAAAAATGGCTGAGGGTACACCGGTAAGGGATCATGTTCTCAAGATGATGGGTCATCTGAATGAGATGGAGATCCTTGGAGCTAAAATCGATGGAGAATCCCAGCTCGATATCATTCTCGGGACTCTGCCTAAAAGTTTTGACAATTTCTGCCTTAATTACAATATGAACAAAAGGTTGTATAGTTTGTCAGAACTTGCAAAAGAGCTACATGATGCTGAATCTCTCTTTAGGCAGAGTGGTCATGTTTTTGTTTCTGAAAAGGCTTCTACTTCTAAGCCAAAAGGCGGTAAGAAGAAGAATAACATTCAGAAACAGGCAAACTCAGCAAAAAAGGGCATGGGACCTCAAGGCGCGGTGAAAAAGCCGAAAGGCAAATGTTTCAAGTGCAAAGGGTCAGGACATTGGAAGACTGATTGTCCACTTCTCAAACAAAGGAACAAAGAAGGTATATCTCATTCACTAGTAATTGAAACATGTTTAGCGGTGTTATCTACCGGCACCTAGTGTGTAGATACAGGAGCCACTAATCATGTCTGCAATACATTGCAGGGGTTCCAGAAAACTAGACGGCTCAGTGATGGAGAGATATGCTTGTTCATGGGTGATGCTACAAAAGTATCGGTCGTTGCATTAGGAGATATTATTTTATCTTTTGGTAGAAATAAGTCTTTGACATTGAGAGATTGTCTTTATGCACCTTCACTTAGAAGGAATTTAGTTTCTGTTTCTATGTTAGTTAAGGATGGATATTCAGTTTATTTTAATGACAATATTGTTATTAGAAAGAATAAACATTTTATCTGTTCTGGTGCATTGGTTGATAATTTGTATGTCATTAATCCTATTTTGCCCACAATGCAACTTATGAAAATGAATAATATGTCATCTAACTTAAATAAGAAAAAAGAACCTTCTTGTATGAACCAAACATATCTTTGGCACTTGCGATTGGGGCATATTAACCTAAGAAGGATTCAAAGACTGGTTAAAGATGGACCTTTGAGTTCATTGGAAGTGGAGGCACTACCAGTCTGTGAATCCTGCTTGGAAGGTAAAATGACCAAAAGGCCTTTTACGGCAAAGGGGTATAGGGCCAAAGATGTGTTGGAATTGGTTCATTCTAATTTGTGTGGACCCATGACTATCCAAGCTAGAGGTGGCTTTGAATATTTTGTCACATTTATTGATGATTATTCAAGGTATGGATACATTTATTTGATACGCAGTAAGTCTGAGTGCTTTGAGAAATTCAAAGAGTACAAGGCTGAAACGGAGAAACGTCATGGAAAATGTATCAAGTCATTACGATCAGATCGTAGTGGCGAGTACCTATTTGGAGAGTTTAGGGATTATTTATCAGAGGCTGGGATTGCATCCCAATTGACTGCACCTGGAACGCCCCAGCAGAATGGTGTAGCCGAAAGAAGGAATAGAACTCTTATGGAGATGGTTAGATCAATGATGAATTATTCGGATTTGCCAGATTCGTTTTGGGGATATGCCTTAGAGACTGCAGCTTATATTTTGAACTTGGTTCCTTCTAAATCAGTACCTCTTACTCCCATAGAGCTGTGGATTGGGCGTAAGCCTAGTCTGAAACATGTTCGCATTTGGGGTAGTCCAGCACATGTACTTAATGGAAAAGCAGATAAGTTAGAATCTTGTACAGAAGTACGCTTGTTTGTAGGCTATCCAAGAGGAATAAAAGGAGGTTTATTTTATAGTCCTAAGGATCAGAAGGTCATTGTTAGCACCAATGTCCGATTCTTAGAGGAAGACTATGTGATGAACCATAAACCCACAAGTAGAGTTATTCTAGAAGAACTGAGACGTGAGACACCAAGTACTTCAGTACCAACAGTACAAGAGGATGAGCCACAAATAACTGCACAACGTGTCACAAATGTTACACCACAACCGATAGTACCTTGTCGTAGTGGGAGGGTTGTGATACAACCTGATAGATATATGTTCTTGGGAGAGTCGTCAGACTTCGTCCCTGAGGAACAAGATTATGATCCCTGTACCTACAATGAAGCACTCAAAGATAAAGATACAGAGTCTTGGCAAAAAGCAATAATATCTGAAATAGAATCTATGGATTCTAATCAGGTCTGGGAGCTTATAGAACCACCCGTTGGTGTAAAAGCCATTGGATGCAAGTAGGTCTATAAAAGAAAAAGAGGATCAGACGGTAAAGTTGAAACCTTTAAGCTCGGCTTGTAGGAAAAGGTTTTACTCAAAGAGAGGGTATCGATTATGAGGAAACCTTTTTTCCAGTAGCCATGCTTAAGTCTATCCGGATTCTTTTATCTATTGAGCTCATCTCGATTATGAGATTTGGCAAATGGATGTCAAGACAGCTTTCCTTAACGGAAGTCTTGAGGAAGACATCTATATGAAGCAACCAGACGGGTTCATTGAATAGGGCCAGGAGCATCTTGTTTGTAAGCTCAAGAAGTCCATTTATGGACTTAAGCAAGCTTCCAGATCTTGGAACATATGTTTTGATCAGGTGATAAAATCCTATGGATTTGATCAATATCAGGATGAATCATGTGTATACAGAAAGTGTGACAGAAACGTGGTGGTGTTCCTAGTACTTTATGTGGATGACATCTTGCTCATTGGAAACAATTTGAAGGTGTTATCTGATGTAAGGGTATGGTTATCCAAACAGTTTGATATGAAGGACTTGGAAGAAGTAGGTCACATCCTTGGGATCAAAGTTCTACGAGATCGCAAGAAAAGGATGTTGGGCTTATCCCAAGCTTCCTATCTCGATAGTGTACTAACTCGTTTTATTATGCAAAATTCTAAGAAAGGTTTCTTACCTTTTAGACATGGAATTGCTCTATCAAAGGAGCAGTGTTCGAGGACATCTAAAGAGGTAGAGAACACGAAGGCAGTTCCTTATGCTTCAGCAGTAGGAAGCTTAATGTATGCAATGCTATGTACGAGACCAGACATCTGCTTTGCCGTAGGCATGGTCAGCAGATATCAGTCTAACCCAGGACAAGAGCACTGGACTGCCGTAAAGCATATTTTGAAGTACCTGAAATGGACTAAAGAGTATATGCTAGTTTACCAGGCAGATAGTTTAGTTCCCTTGGGGTATACAGACTCAAATTTTCAGTCAGATAGGGATTCCAGGAAATCTACCTCAGGTTATGTGTTTACTTTGGGAGGTGGAGCCATTGTGTGGAGGAGTATCAAGCAAAAATGTATTGCTGATTCCACCATGGAAGCCGAGTATGTGGCAGCCTCTGAGGCAGCCAAAGAAGCGGTTTGGCTCAGAAACTTTCTGTTGGACTTGGATGTAGTACCTAGTTTCCCTAAGTCTATTACACTTTATTGTGATAATAGTGGTACAGTTGCAAACACGAAGGAACCACGAGCCCATAAGACTGGCAAACACATTGAGCGCAAGTACCACCTGATACGAGATTTCATAAAGAAAGGAAAAGTTGCTGTGATCAAGATAGCATCAGCCGACAAACTA
The DNA here is from genome assembly GCA_029216955.1 of Iris pallida. Classification (NCBI taxonomy): domain Eukaryota; kingdom Viridiplantae; phylum Streptophyta; class Magnoliopsida; order Asparagales; family Iridaceae; genus Iris; species Iris pallida. The sequence goes on along the minus strand of JANAVB010020046.1, from coordinate 351,244 downwards.
GCTGATCCCTTTACAAAGAGCTTACCAGCTAAGGCTTTTGATAGTCATGTTGAGGGAATGAGAGTCAGATGTGTAGCAGCATGGCTTTAAGTATAAGTAGGAGATTTGTAACAGTATACTGAAAAGCAATGCTTTGAGTATAATTGGAAGATTGTTAGGGTTATATACTAAAAGTATCACTTTTTTTAGTAACCTTATTTCCTTAAATTTTGAATGAGAATAATATGGGCAAATGTTTGCATATTGTATTTGTTGCAAGTGTTAATGCAAATGTCTGATATTCTATATTGTAGATAATATGGTGTGTGGTGTCACACGGAAGATCATATTATCAGTTCCCTATGGAGTATATAAATAGTTCACAACCTAGATGGACTTGGACAATCTATTGGAAAGGTTGTAGTATAATCTGGTATTAGTCTATCTTGACTATAGGTTTATACTAGTACACTTTGTGTGTATTGAATAGGACCACTTGAGGTTGTTCTCTTTGTACTGACTACATAAGAGAACAAACACCTCTGTTATTAAGGATGCTTGTGCTCTTAACCCGGATATAATAACGGACATGTATATGCAGTGTGCATTATTTTGACTCATAAAAGAGTGAGATTCATTATGGATCAACAACCTTTATGAATTGGGTAATAACATTGTATGTATGATGGGCTGTTGATTATAAATGGAATCCATGTCCCAATACATCAGGTTGATGATGTCCCCTTAAGGAGCTCATAAGGATTGTCATGTAAACCCTGCAGGTGGATTATATCCGACATGACAAAAAAAGTTGAGCGGTACTACTTAAGGATAAAAGATGTCGAATTAATATAGTTGTCAGTAACTTAATTTGAACGACGAACATACGATATCTTAACATGGGGAGCCAAACGAGCATATAATAAAAGGAGCCCACAAACATAATTTGGGATTAGGGAGGTAGTTCAACAATAGCTCATTAGTGGACCGAGCTATTGTTAATGGGCCTGGATTGTGTGTTCAGACTGAATACGGGATATCCAGATCCGTTAGGAGGCCTAACCCTAATTTTTTCTCATGGTCCCGGCCGTAGTCTATATATATCCTCTATTCTCTGGCTGCCATATTACCGATCAGAAATCTGAAACTTTCTCTAAATATGTGATTCACGTGAGGAGAGAAAGAGAGGGCTGCCAATGAGAAGAAAAGGTTGGGAGATCGTCGCCCACACGACGTCCAACTCGAGGAAGGAATACGTGCAGAAGATCTTGGGGTCGTCCGCTCGGGATTGCCAGGAATTACTTGTCTCCTTTCCGCCACAGGTATAATTCGTGAACCCTAGTTTCCGCCTATGAAGGGTTAGAACACATATTAAATCTGTTTAACTTTCTATCGATCAATACGCACACCAAAGAAAGGGTCCTGGGAATCCCCTGTTCCATCAGAACTAAGGAATCCTTATTGCATATTTCCAGGATAACTTGGAACTCACAGTTAGTAAGCCGTAGTAGTTGTATTGCCGTTAAATTGATTTGTTTGCGTATTGTACCTACTCTATTAACTACTGAGATGATCAGAATGTCAGGACATGACGGGTCAACTTCTGTCCTTGTTTGGTTGGAAAGTTGATTTGAAGTATCGTGGTGTTGTGTGAATCCCAGTAGCAAGCGAAGACTTATTATTATATTCTTAACTCTTATCACTGGTTTTAGTTCTCATATCGTGCTTCCTTGTGGTACTTGCTATTAGAGGTCTAACCTCTCTGGTTTTGTATGGCCAAATTTAGAGCCAGTTCCCGAGGACTCAGCTTACTTCTACCTTCAAGATGGTCAATACTAGAGGGATGATCGCAGGAGGACACGAGTGGGTTCTTTACTTCCCTGCTCATTTTGCTACTTACTTTATATTTTGCCGTTTGGCACCGATATGTTAGTCGAATTGTCTTGTACTTATTTTTACATAATTATAACTCAGACTGCAGCTGATAACGATTGTGTATACCTTGCTATACCATCTGGCTATGTTTTGTACAGCCAGATCTCAAAAATATTTTGACTAAGCGTTTAGGACGCCTTACTGCTTTATCTTACATGTTCTCTGTTATTGCTTCTTGTTTGAATGATTGAGACAATAGATGTTGAGTGACCATAGCGAGACTTTCATGTAGTATGCACCCCCTCGTCTTTTAGATAGCAATGATTGTATTATACGGTATTCATCTACCCGTAATACGTAGCTGGCTGAGTCACTCCCCCGCTTTCCGATTTTCTGGTTCTGGGGCGTGACAAGGTTTTAGTGGTGGCCCATGCAGGTCTGATTTCAGACTTATGGGGTGTTTTCATTTATAGGATATCTCAATCACACATGTTTCCCTTTGATCTCATGATTCGTTATTATCGACTCTAGCTTGACATTCCGGTATCCTTTGACTTCATTGATCTTTCTTGTCCGATCGTTTGATTGTTCTTTTGTACCTTTTCTTAGGGGCACCTCGTCCGCATCCGTAAGAGCTGGAAAACAACAAGGACAACACGAACAACCTGATCATGTTGGTCAGCAACAAGGGCCGGTGCTACCCCAAAAGACCATCCAAGAAGAGGTGATAGTGGAACCAGTAGCTGGATCGCAGTATCCGGAGGTTCCAACACCACCAACAGTTCCACCTACCCCCATGGAAGTAGAGACACCAGCCCTTCTGGAGATCATGAGAGGGATGATGGCTACTCAACAACATCAGATGTTGGACCAACAACGCATGCACATTAAGATGCAAGAGCAGAATGAGTTGCTCAACCAAGGATTGCAAACGGCTTTGGAAAGGGGAGTGAGGACAAATTCAGGTACCTCGACCAGATTTTGTAAGTACAACCCCCGTCGTTTCGAAGGCACGGAAGATGCCATTTCAGCAGATGCATAACTTAAAGATATTGAGGCTATTTTGACACCAGCTAAGGTACCGACAGAAGAACGTGTGGATCAAGTGAAGTTGTTACTTCAGGACCTCGCACGTGATTGGTGGAAATCAGAAGAAGTGGGCATTAGACATCCTATTGCTTGGGACGATTTTACTACGAGGTTCAAGACGAAGTACTATGAATTTGTGGCACATTTTAAGCTATAATAGAAGTTTATCAACCTCAAGCAGGCTGGCAAAACAGTGGATGCTTATGTAGCAGAGTTTTGCAGACTGAGTAGGTTTGCCCCAGAGATGGTAGCAACAGAGAGCCAGAGGGCTATGAGGTTTCAGCAAGGGTTCTATCTTGAACTATTGTAATTGATGAGGGACACAACTACCAGACCTTTGATGAGGTATTGACGGTAACCCGGAGGCATGAGATCACCATCCAGAGGATCACAGCAAGGACTGGAGGTCAGAAGAGATCTCACAATCAGATTGAAGGAGGAGGGGGAGTAGCGCCCCGAATAATAGCACCATCCCCTGGCATTCGCATTCACGATGTGGCAATGCGAGGGCCAGCACCACCAGTCAGGCAGCAGCAGCAGCAGAGGAAGAACCAGCAACCCCCAGTGGGCTGCACCTATTGTGGGAAGGCAGGGCACACTAGAGGTGTGTATCGGGCATTGAACGGACAGTATTTGGTATGTACAAGTCCAAATCATCGGGTTTCTACCTGTTCCATGAACACGAGGTCAGGAGGTCCAGTGCAACAGTATCCGGCTCTGCCAGCACCTGGGGCAGGCCAGTATCAAGGACCAGTGGTAGTAGTGAGGCCGTTGGCACAATGCCCATTCATGTCCCGGGCTCAGATATTTTGGTAGCAGGGACCGCCGATGCAGCAGCAACAAGAAAGACCACCCCAGCATCACCAAGGCAGGGGCCAGCAGCAACACCAGGCTAGGCCGCAGCATGGGAACCAACAAGGAGGCCGAAGGCAGACATTCAATCTGTCCTTGGAAGAGGCATTGGCATCGGGAGATGTTGTGGCAGGTAACATTCTCGTCGCCTTATATCCCGCAGTAGCATTATTTGATTCGGGAGCATCACACTCATTTATATCTTCACAATTTGTGACACGACTAGGAATAGAATTTTAGGCATTGCCAAAGAGGTTGAATATACTCACTGGTAATGGGCTCGTCGGAGTCAGTAGAGTTATTCTAGCGTATAGAGTTGTAATTTGCGGGCATTCCTTACCCGCCAGGTTGATAAAATTTCCTGTTGGAAATTTCGACGTTATCTTAGGCATGAACTAGCTGAAAGACAGTCATGCGACAATAAATTATCCTAGAGGAAGTGTATCTTTTGATATTCTAGATATGAAGCGGTTCACCTTAGTCAGATCAGTAGCAACTCAACAAGAAGAAGGAATAGTAGCGGCAATGGAAGAAGTTCAAGTTTCGAAGATAGTGGAAGAGTTTCAAGATGTATTTCTCGAAGAACTTCCAGGTCTACCCCCGGTTAGGGATATTGAGTTTAGTATAGAATTGGCACCTGGAACTAAACCGATATCAGATCGAGTTTACAGAATGGCGGATTCAGAGCAGGCCAAAGTGTATCAGCACATAGAGGAACTGAAGGAAAAGAAGTTCATTCCAGTTAGCGAATCACCATGGGTAGCACCAGTGATACTTGTAGGGAAGAAGGATGGGTCATCAAGATTGTGCATTGACTACAGAAAGCTCAATACGGCAACAGTAAAGAACAAGTACCCACTACCAAGGATCGACGACTTGTTTGATCAGTTGAGCAGAGCAAAGGTTTTCTCCAAGATAGATCTTCGATCAGGGTATCATCAAGTGAGGGTTCGAAAAGAGGATATTCCCAATACGACATTCATGTCCAAGTACGGGTACTACGAATGCTTAGTAATGTCGTTCGGTTTGACCAATGCTCCAGCAATATTTATGGATTTGATGAACCACATCTTTATGCCATATTTAGATCAATTTGTCGTTGTATTTCTCGATGACATTCTTGTATACTCAGCTAGTGAAGAAGAGCATAAAGATCACCTCAGGAAAGTGTTACAGGTTCTGAAAGAGAATCAGTTGTATGTCAAGCTCAGCAAGTGTGAGTTTTGGACGGATCATATTTCATTTTTGGGACATATCATATCAGGGGCTGGAGTAGCAGTAGATCCTAAGAAAGTGGAAGCAGTAGAGAGTTGGCCAATACCTAAGACCGTAGCAGATGTACAGAGTTTCTTGGGATTGGCAGGATATTACAGAAGGTTCGTTTCAGACTTTGTAAGACTCTCAGCACCCATGACCCGCTTGACACAGAAAGATGTGCCATTCATTTGGTCGACAAAGTGCCAGGCATCATTTGAGATTTGAAGCAGAAGTTGATCACGACGCCTATTCTTACATTACCAGTTGGATCCGGAGGTTTTATTGTATATTATGACGCGTCAGGAAAGGGACTTGGGTGTGTCTTAATGCAACATTGAAAGATGATAGCGTATGCATCTAAGCAACTTCGGAACCACGAGAAGAATTATTCGACTAATGACTTGGAGTTGGCAGCAGTAGTATTTGCTTTGAAGCTATGGAGGCATTATTTGTACGGTGATCGAGTGGACATGTACACAGACCATAAGAGTCTGAAGTATATTTTTACTCAGAAGGAACTGGACATGAGACAGAGAAGATGGTTAGAAATGATCAAGGATTACGACGTGGAGCTTCAGTATCATCCAGACAAGGCTAATGTGGTAGCAGATGCTCTTAGCAGGAGAGGCAGCACATTTATGTTGACATCACAAAAACATAACTTAGAAGACCTTCAAGAGATGGGCATCGAGGTTATACTTCCTAGTAATGTAGGAATTCTGGCAAGTACAAGTTTAATCTGACTTGGTAGACAGGATCAAGACAGCTCAGGCACGGGACCCAAGGATTCAGAAGCTTAGGACATAATGTGAGTCGGGACTCAGGAAGGAGATGAAAATTCATGAAGATGGTACACTTAGATTTGGATCACGTCTATGTGTGCCTAGTGGAGATATCCGACAGGAGATTATGACAGAAGCCAACAGTTCTCAGTATTCTATACACCCTGGAGGGACCAAAATATACAAAGATATCAAGCAGCACTTCTGGTGGAACGGAAAGAAGAGGGAAATAGCTAGATTCGTTTCTCGTTGCTTGATATGTCAGCAAGTGAAGGCAGAACAACAAAGGTCAGCTGGATTATTACAACCGCTTCCTATTCCGGAATGAAAGTAGGAACATATCACAATGGACTTTGTGATCGGTTTACCAAGATTACCAAGTGGTAAGGATGCTATTTGGGTGATAGTAGATCGGCTTACGAAGGCGGCACATGTTCTTTCTTTTAGAGTAGGGCAATCTACAGAAAATTTGACAGAATTATATATGCAGCAGATAGTCAGGCAGCATGGGATCCCTGTCAGTATTGTGTCAGATAGAGATACCCGTTTTACGTCATATTTCTAGAAGAGTTTACATCATAATCTGGGTACCAAGTTAAGATTTAGTACGACTTACCATCCACAGACGGACGGACAATCAGAAAGAACAATTCAGACTTTAAAAGATATGTTACGAGCTTGCACCCTAGATTTTGGAGGGTCTTGGAAGAGTCACTTGCACTTAGTCGAATTCTCGTACAACAACAGTTATAAAACCAGTATCCAGATGGCGCCATTTGAAGTACTATATGGTAAGAAGTGTAGGTCACCACTGGCATGTGATGATATCGGAAAGAGGAAGATGTTAGGCCCAGAAATGATTGTTCAAACGGTTGAAGTGATTAAGGGAATTAGAGAGCGACTTCGAGTTGCGCAAGATCGACATCGACATTAGGTAGACCAGCATCGTAGGCCGCTAAAATTTTCTGTTGGGGACCACGTGTTCTTGCTGATCTCACCTACTCGTGGGGTCATTAGATTTAGCGTTCGCGGGAAATTGAGTCCGCGATACGTAGGCCCATTTGCTTTCCTCGATAGGGTAGGCGATGTTGCTTATCGTTTATCCCTTCCATCTTCGTTACGAGAAGTGTATGATGTGTTTCATGTATCTCAGTTGCGTAGGTATGTATCAGGCCCAAGCCATATCCTCGATCATTCTGAACTGGTCGTTGGTACCAACCTGTCTTACAAGGAACAGCCTGTGTCCATTTTGGACCGAAGGGAGAAGATACTCAAGAACCAAACAATTAGCCTTGTTTGGGTTGCTTGGGGTCATCACTCCTTAGGAGAGTCAACGTGGGAATGTGAGGATGATATCCGATCACGGTATCCGCACCTATTTGACTCACAAGGTATATTTCTTTCCGTGTACCTTGATTGTCTTGATTCTTCATGCTTATCACCCTATGAGTAGAAATTGCTTGATGTTATAGATTGATAAACATAGATATATTACTTGCTATTTGGTATTATAAGATGATTGGTTGCTCGCTAAAATTGTTGTACTTAGATTAGTTTAACCCTGATATTTCTATCCTGCTTGGATTTGAAATTCCGAGGACGGAATTTTTCTAAGGAGGGTAGAGATGTCACTCCCCGTTCCCAGAATACGTATTTTAATATGTGTACTATTTGAATGTATTTATTTAATATTTATCATGCATTTGTTCTGTATTTAATTTCTTTAATTTTTTGCTAATTATTTTTCTGTATTTTATTTTCGGCTCTTGGGTTCGGTTTGGTTTGGTTTGTTATTCTTTTTACCAAAGATATAAAGATATGCGGATCAAATCACGATCTTCTAATCTAATAAGAACAAGAGATCTTTCTCGATTAATCCCTTTCTTTGCTTGTCCCTCATTCTTCGAGAATCAGAACGATCCTTTTCGAGTTTGAATTTGTTCATTTAGAATCTGGGTTCTTCCATCTTCTACTTTTTTTGTTTTATTCTTTATTTCATTTCGATTTTCTTTCCCTCTCTTTTCTTTTTATTCCCTTCCCTTATTCCTTAAGTCCCATAGGTTTATTGATCCTGTGGAATATGACCCATTTTCTCCTCGAGCGAGGGGTACGAAATAAATCAGATTGATTTTTCGATCAAAAGTACTATGTGAAATCTTCTATTTTTTCCTCTTCCTCTATCCCATAGGTACAACGTTCCAAATTTTGATGGTTTATTATGAACCGAACCCAACTCCCTACCTACCACATCTTCATTTAAAGCCCCAATCCTTTGTCTCTCTTCATTACTTCTTCTTTCTCATTTTCTCTTCTTCTTTCTCATAACTCTCTCCACCTACCCAACCCATAGGCAAGTACATCTTGCTCCACATGAGAACCCATATATTTATTGTTCATTTATCTTCCTTCCGTGATCGTAAGATAATTTAGAACTTGACATTTTTCATTTTGAAGTTCCATTTTAGTAGATCTAGAAATTGCCATTTTCGAATTTTGTGGGTTTGATCTATTAAACTTCTTTGTTTTCAAGTTTTGATCGTTCCAGGCTGTTGAGATTCTTGTTATACGCCATTCTGACCCATGGAAGTTTTATTTTTCCTTGGAATGAAGGTTCCACGGAATTTGGAGTTCGGGAAGAGTTTTACGCTCACGTTATACGTGCCCGCGTAAGCATTAAACTTTATGCCCACGTTTTTACGTGACCGTGTAATATCAAGTCCTACGCCCACGATTATTCGTGTCAGCGTGAATCTGTTTTACGCAAGTCAACTTGGCTTGGCATATTACTCCTTTACGCGTATTCATTCGTGCGTAAACTTGAATCTTTACGCGTGGCTCGACCCTTTACGCATACAATATTTTACGTGTAACTCGACTCTTTACGCATACAGTATTTCATGTGTAACTCTATTCTTTTATGCGTACAAGTCTTACGTGTATCCCTGTTCTTTACGCGTAGCTCTGTTTTACGCGTACTCCTTGGCTCGACGTAAGACGAGTTTTTACGCGCAACTTTGTTCCTTTATTTGAGCATACTTCATTTATGCGTATTCATCCATGCGTAAACTTTGACCCTTACGCGTACGAGTTTACGCGTAACGTTACTTCTTTATGCGTACTTTCTTTACGCGCGTATTTGCCTTAGCGTAAAGTTCGGCGTAAACCGGTGGCCTTAGCGTAAAGCTTTGGCGTAGACTAGTCATGGTATAGATTAGCCTTGGCGTAATCCAACCTTGGTGTTCCTATTGTTCTATACTTTATTTACTTTATGTCGGCATGGCATTTCTCCTATTATATCCTTACGCCTTTTTGACATGAACTCGATATAATCATGATATGCTAATATTTTAATACATATGTGGTGTGGAATGTGCCCTGTGTCCCGATTGGTTTATGGATACCTAGTATGACTGGAACTTAACCCTGAGAGTTATAGACTCGACCAAACTAAATACTAGTTTGAATTTTATGCCTTGGCACGAATTGACATTGATTATTACCTTGACTAAATGATTGATCATGCGTTCCTAGTTGAAACTAAAGAGACTGGCTAGTCGTCTTACTGAAACTGAATGAGATACGTTCATATTAACTATGAACTATTGCAATCGACTAGTCGATCCCGAACATTGGCATATGGACACGTGTAGGCTTCAACTGATTTTTCTATAAAAGTGGCATGTGTACTTTACAATCAAGGCATAATTATTCCTTGGTTAGGTTTGATTGTTGCATTACGCTATGTAAGACCTACAACTTAATCGCACAGGCATCGTTGTAGAGTTGTGCATATCGTACTTTGTACGAAAGTACTCATTCTGAATGACCATGATCCACGGCATGGGATTTCACTTAACATAGGGACTACTAAGTTAAATAAAATAACGATTGCATGGAGAGAATGGATTTCTGAGTTCTTATATGACAGCCATCCTTGGGGCAATTAGTGCCTCGACATGTCGGCTGGATCCCACAGATACTGCAAATCTCCCACACGGACAGGGAGCGGTGTCTGCTTATATTTATTTACTGTATACTGATGACGGACGTCCTGCTGGGACTCGTCTAATTCCTGACTGGCGCAATTGATTATTGGGTAGACTAGCTTTGCTTGTGCATAGTAAGAACTGAGGAATCCTTATTGCATATTTTTATGATAACTTGGAACTCACAGTTAGCAAGCCGTAGTAGTTGTATTGCCGTTAAATTGATTTGTTTGCGTATTGTACCTACTCTATTAACTATTGAGATGATCAGAATGTCAGGACATGATGGATCAACTTCTGTCCTTGTTTGGTTGGGAAGTTGGTTTGAAGTGTCGTGATGTTGTGTGAATCCCAGTAGCAAGCGGAGACTTATTATTTTATTCTTAACTCTTATCACTGGTTTTATTTCTCATATCGTGCTTACTTGTGGTACTTGCTATTAGAGGTCTAACCTCTCTGATTTTGCATGGCCAGATTTAGAGCCAGTTTTCGAGGACTCAGCTTACTTCTACCTCCAAGATGGTCAATACTAGAAGGATGATCGCAGGAGGACACGAGTGGGTTCTTTACTTGCCTGCTCGTTTTGCTACTTTACATTTTGCCGCTTGGCACCGACATGTTAGTCCGATTGTCTTGTACTTATTTTTACATTATTGTAACTAAGTCAGACTGCAGCTGATAACGATTGTGTATACCTTTCTATACCATCCGGCTATGTTTTGTACAGCCAGATCTCAGGAACATTTTGACTAAGCGTTTGGGACGCCTTACGGCTTTATCTTACATGTTCTCTATTATTGCTTCTTGTTTGAATGATTGCGACAATAGATATTGAGTGACCATAGCGAGACTTTCATGTAGTATGCAATCCCTCATCTTTTAGACAACATTGATCGTATTATACGGTATTCATCTACCCGTAATACGTAGCTGGCTGAGTCACTCTCCCGCTCTCCGGTATTCTGGTTCTGGGACGTGACAGTATGGAGGGCGCATGGCGATGGGCTCGTGGAGGGGGGCACGGCGGAGGGGGGTGCTCGGGGAGGGTGTGGGGGTACACGGCAGTGGATGCACGAAGGAGGGAGCAAGGCGAGGGGCACCAGGAGACGAACATCGATGGACGCATGGAGGTTCGTAGCAGTGGGTTGGGGGTGGAGGGGGAGAGGGAATAGCAGGGATGGGGTCGGGGGGGGGGGGAGAAGAGGGTAGCTTAGGAAATTTTTTCTTTTCTAAGGAAAATAATTAACGTTGGAGTGATGAAGGGTACGAATTGAAAATATTAATTGGGAAAGGATATTAAGTTAGTACCTATCACAGTTGAGTGAACCAAGTTGAAAAAGTCAAATATTTGAGGGTATGAAGTTGCAATTTAGCATATAAGTGAATTGTGGTCGAGATCTGTATATAGAGCAAGTGGTACTCAA